>VKOC01000010.1:10849008-10877990 GCA_009364415.1 Spea multiplicata
TTATCAAGAGACCGTTAGAGGAAACCAGTATGGAAAAAAAAATAACCCTTTCCTCTGCTTTTATGACATTTTTAATAAAATATCTCAACTGCTCTCAAAATAATTCCGAGAAGCGCAAAAAAAATAAAATAATAATAATTATAAATATAAACATAAACACCATTTCAAATGCTGCCCCCGCTTCTTTTATTTTACCCCTGGTTTTTTGTTTTTTTGCCGCAGAGCGTCGTAATATTAGTCGAATATCTCTGTTTCTCACAAGATCCCCCGTTTTCCTGCTCCTTCCCCTCCTCGACATCTCAGCGTTTTTTCCGCTCCCTTGGATTTTTCTCACAACATCGGGGGAAAGGGGGACCCGAGAGGACGGATATTAAAATATGAAATCATAAGCTCTCCTTAATGCGCTCGTTGCCGCTCCGTCGTGACTCAGCCAGTATTTTTTCGCCGGGCGCTTGGCTGATGAGTGAAGGATCGAGGACTTTATTCACTTGGAAAAAGCCTCTGATGGCCATTCTTGAGGTTCCTAATTTTTTATTTATTTATTTTTGGTCTAAACCGAAGGTAATATATTTAATTATAAGGGAGGCAAACAAAACCAACTCAGATGGTGTCCTAATGTTTGCTTTTAGGAATATGGCGGCATTTTATGTAAGAGCTGTCTGTGATACAATGTTTCCAAAACCACTTTGTTCCGTTTAATACTTTAGTTGACTTATTTCTTAGGCCTGGCCTAAGTCGTGCCCTTCCTATGCTGGGGGCGATGGTTTCATTATCAGTTTTACTTTAATTACCCCAAAGTACCTGGTTTTCTATAGCGAGTACCCCTCTTATAACCGATACTTTAAGCTGTTGAAGGCAGCTCCTTGACCCATCAGTACACGGACCACTGGTTGACTATGACTGCCATGGAGCCTCACTCTGATCGCTAGCCGAGGCTGAGCCGCACTCCGATCGCTTGCCGAGGGTGAGCCGCACTCTGATCGCTAGCCGAGGGTGAGCCGCACTCCGATCGCTAGCCGAGGGCGAGCTGCGTCTGGAGTCTCTCACACCGTGAGCCGTGTTACATTGCCCGTGAGATTGGGAGAAACGAGCGTGTAATTACTGCAGGAGTCGCAGAAGGCCAGGCTCGGGAATGTGCAGGTCCTCGGTCATTTCCTCATTAATACTTCAAACGCCACCTGCCCCGCTGGAAAGGCTGGAGGGATGCCGATTAACTGTTTAACCCCTCGAGGGATCTCCTAACATTCACAGGACCATCTTTAATATATTGTATCCTACGCCATCGTAATACATAATGATAATAATAATAATGATGATATTTCCCTTCCGGAGGTTCTTAGGTTCTTCAGGAATCTTTTCTCCCGTTCTTGGGTTTTATCCACCGACCAATCAGGAACCGCCTTATTGCACAGTACATGTGCTTGTAAATGTTTTTTATATATTGTATTGTATATATGACATTGTGTACAGCTATTTGTGTTTGTTTCATTTTATATGATGTAAATTTATTTATTAGATACCCAGCCCTTTCACAGGGGAATTTTTTTTTGTAATTTGCAAGACTTTAGTTTTCACGATTTGCTGGCTCATTTTGTGTATTTGTCCAGAAATCTAACGTATATATTTTTTTTTTTTCTTCCCCCCACAGCCATGTTGTTGGTCATTGTTTTACTACTCATCGCTATTGTGGTGGTAGCCGTTTGGCCAACTAAGTAAGAAAAGCCCTCGAGGGGCAGGCAAGCGAGTTCTGGCGAAGAAATCCCAATTGTCCTGATCTAAGAAGAGGCAAATCTAACGCCCAGCTGCTGAGACGCTTCTCTTATCTCGCGGGTCTTGGATTCATGACCTGCCCTTGGACTTAGAAGCCACTTACTGGGATGTCACCGGTGGTGAGTCGTTACACAGTGACCACTAAAGCCGCTAATCCTTTCTACAAACTTTATTCAGAGACTCTCCCTTTTATACTGAGATCTCCCGTTTTTTTTTATCATGGATCTTCTCCGGATCGATGGACGGATTGGGGACGCTGCTTCCCGCGGCAGGGAATTATAGTCTGAATATAACAATATAACATATAGGGTGCATGTATATAAATGTCTGAAAGCAGCTGCTCGGCTCTCGTGGTTTAAATCCACTTGGCTCCGGCGTAGAGATTCGAAGCGGCTTAATGGGCGAAATATTTGGGGAGCCGAGAGCAGCAGGTTGGATAAACCCTTCAGGTCCCAGAAGTTGTTATGAATGAGAGGGTTCCTACGCCTGCGTGGTATTATAATCATTTGGTTTTTGGGGGGTTGGCTGTTTCAGGGAAAACTTGTTTATTTCGGTGATAAAAGTTTCGTTTTTAATAGTGTTTTTGAGACAGAAGCTGGGTTTTCCCTGGACGATTCTGTAAAATAGGAGAAAATAATTCAGTTTTGGGCAATTAGCTCCGTGGTTCTGTGTAAAGGATTCTGGGAAATACGGCGTAATGTTTATGGCTCAGACGCAGCTGTTGCAGTCACGATTTTTTAACGCTTCCAGTTGTTGTATTTTTTGCCCCCAATCATTTTGTAGATCAGGGTTTTTGGGGGTTTTTTTTCTCCCATGGCTCATGTTTGAGGAGTTCCATATGTTGCTCACATCGCGGGCAATTTACAACCGTTCACACTCGTTTCTCAGCGGTCCTCCGCTCGCACGTCTAACGCCACGAAATGAAAAACCTGTTCCGCTCCAAAAAAAAATGTAAGAGAAGTGTTTAAAGATGTAGCCGAAATTGTATGCAGGAGGGCAGGATGGAAACTTAATAAAATAAAAGCAGCTCACGTTATAAGTCTTGTTGGTATTTGGGAGTTACAGCTTTACGGCCATGATAAAATTAGGCGTCCGTCCGCTAAATACAACTTTGTCTGTACTATCTGAACGCTGTTACCAAGCTGTTTTTTTTCTTTTGGATCACAAATGGGAAGGTCTGCTCCATGTGTCAATAATGGCTAACGTGACTACAATTCCCATCATCCACACTTACATATCAGTGGTTGACGATGGCACAAACAGAAGGCCGCTATGGCCCTGTCCAATGAGAGCGTTAACTTGCTCCTTAATTCCGAGTCACTTTTTTAATTCACAATAGTGCAAAGCCTGGTGAATATAAGCAGATTGCCGTGAGGCTTTGGCCTGGGGATAAGTCGGCAGTTTAAATTCTGCCGTAATATTCGACACACAAAGGCGCCGAGTGTTAAGGGGAGCCTTCGGCCTTCCTACGTTTTAATTAAAACCTGCATGGATTCAAAACAAAAAAAAAGCCTCTTAATTGAGTTCTCAGACTATGTTAATGAGAAGGGGGTTTAAGTGAGTGCCACTTGTGGAGTGCTTTCCTCGTGCGAACGCACAGAACCGCACAAGAGGAGAACAATGTTCAACAGATGAGTATTTTGGCTTCGGAAAAAGTTAATTAAAATCCTGGACCTTTTGTGTCTGCTCTGGAGATATTTTGTAAAAGATAAGACAGAAATCTGGCAGATCCTACGACTTGTGGATTAAAACAAAAAAAAACACCAAATAAATTCTTCCCCTTCATCGTTCGCGCTGCGGGCAGCGTTGGGGGTCAGGCTTGGAGCGCTAACCCTAAGAATGATGCCTTCCGACCTCATCATCGACCCCATCGCGAAGAAAATACTACAGCGGTGCGAAGGTAAGTCAGTCTTCGGTAAGTAGCGCTGTGATTCACCGCAAAGCATTCTGGGAAATATGGATTTTTAATTCACTCGTAATACGCTCCGGAAAAGCTGGCTCATTGCAACTGTGGCAATCGCAGCAGAATGTGTTTCCGTTTCTCTGGGAAACATGTGGATTTAACTGTGCCAGGTGTTTTTGGTGTTTTTTTTTCCCTCTTTTTTTTGTAGCTGACCATTTGTGGACCTTGATTGTATCCATGATAAAACAGGTGGCTGCGTTAGAATGAAGGAAGCAAGAATGAACGCGCTCAGGGCAGATTGGAGGCGATGGCAGGAAGCTGGGGGGGTCTTCCCTTCTTCTAAAGGAGCCTCCATAGAATAAAGCGAGAATTGAGATTTCACGCAAATGGGTGTCCAGTTATATCAAGATATTCCTGTAAGTCTAACGTTATCCGAGGCTTAAAATGATGTTATTTATCACCCAGTAATACATGTTTTGAGACCGCTTTTCCTTTTCCGGTACCTATAGGTCAAGCCCATTCTGTAGGCACCTGGCAACAGCCAATCATCATTGTTCTATAGCGTCCATATTACTCACTTTCTACAAAATCTAAGACTTAATGTTATAATTAATGTTGATATTATTCTCTACGTAGAGCCGGATTTACATAGAGATTTCATCTTCATGTTTTAATCGTCTGCCACCTTCGGCCCCTTCCCAAGTTCATTTCTAAAAGTATCTTTTTTTTCTTTTCTTTTTAGGCTCCGAAACAAAATATCCAATTTGGTTAAGTAACGGCCAATTGAATTTGAATGTTCGGTTCAAAAAGACGTTTATATAAATATTTGGCAAATGCCTTGAATCTCTTCGTTTTTTTAAAGGTGACCTCTCTGAAACCTCCGTGGAAAAAAGGTAAGTTTAGTTACAGATTGTATTTAGTAGAATGTTGGTTTTATCCCTCTTTACCGTATCTTTGAACCAACGTCAGAAAATCTTACGTATTTCATAATGTAGGCCAGGGCCCTCCCATCTCCCATACTCCTCAGCCAGCCCCTTAGCTGAAAGAGCATTGTGGGAGATGTAGTCCTGCAGCAGCTGGAGGGCCGCAGGTTGGACGCCCCCCGATGTAGGCGTTAGCGAAAGAACCAGACGAGAAATGGCATCCGTGTTTAACAAAAGTTTAATTAACCAATGCTGATTTAGTCTAACCAACTGGGTGTTTTTGTTACAAAGTTGCCACCTACAGAATACAACAATGAAAAATTCACACCTTTTTTTTTTTTTTTCCACGTGTCATTAAATATATTCTTATATAATTAACACAATATATTAGTATGAAAACAATACCATCAGCAAATCCCCCCCATCCCCCGTCAGGGCTCCGACATGTTGGTTATTCAGGTTAATGCGGATAGCGACCGTTACAAGATAATAAAATGTCTGTCGAGATAAATCGGGATCTTATCAGTAGTCTTGGAGTTTACTTGGTGTGAGAAAGGGGACACCAACGGCGAGAAGAGGGACTCAGTGACTTCGTATTGTATTAATTGTTGAATGTTTTTGTAGATTTACGAAGAATGGAAATTATACTAAGGGGCCGTAGAGTCCTTTGTAGCCTAAGTCAGAGTTGATCTGCAATCATGTTTTGAGATCTCATCACATGAGCACTGATGGATCAATGACAACCCACCTGTGCGCATGAAGAGGAACCAAAACTCGTACCCTTGAGGGTCTCGAGAAACTCTAGGCTACCAACAGCGTTGAGGCTCTTAAGAAAAAAGTCTTTTGAAGCATTAAGGTGTTCCAGGTTTTCCGATATTGCGAGAGGCTGCGTTGTCGCCTTCACGGGGTATTCTGATGATCCTTGGAAAGATCACAGACCAAAAGCACGTATAATTTATGGGAATATATTAAACGCTAATAAACAAAGGAAAAAAAAACATGAAATCAGGAGAACGTTAAATATGGAGTACATTATCACACAAATTCCGTCTCCCAGAAATGATGAGCTCTGTGAGATGTGGAAACAGCTGGAGCTTTGGAGCCGGAGAGCAGATGACAACCTGATGTGGAATGGAAGGTTTCGTTAAATGAACGGCGAGGAAGAGTTCGCCATTTTGGTGCCACAGGGATGCCAGCTGGAAATCTCCACATCAGGTACTGTTTTGACTTTCTGATTTGTGCGTTTTTGTGTCGCGAGATGAGCTCTGCCGCGTTGCTTCTAGGTGTGTTTAGGAGGAAGCTCTCTGGCCACCAGTGAACGGCTTCGAGGTTCTAGAAGAATGTCGCGTCTTACTTGTCATCGACGTTCATACTTTGTATTGAGCCAAGGCAGAAAAAGATGTCACATTGCCTAAGCTTCCAGGACGTCTTGGTTGGCCCAATAAAAGGCATGAACATTGTCTATGGACGCCATCTTCTCTTCCTGGTTAAACTTGAGGGCCAATCTTTTAACACGAGGACATATGTGTGTGTGGGGGGGGTTGGTAGCCAGAAAGGAGTAAATTTAATTTGTGTCTACAGAGCCGGCCGCGCAGTACATGGTCCGAGGAACAATTCTTGAACCCTGTTGTCCCAACGTTGTGTTTACGTACGCTCAACGCGCATGCGTTAGATTATGGGGTAACCCCTTTATTTGGAACCCGCTGTTTATCCAGCTGGCAAGCGACTGGTTAAACACCGGGTTGCGTGCACGCATAAATGGCACCGACATAAAAATCAATAATTTAACTAAATTAAAAAAAACAGCATGTTTGGGTTTAGCGAGTTTACAATTTGTAACGGAGGCGGCACAAGGGTTAATTAAGGGTCCCTAAGCGAGACCCTCTCTGATCTTCCTGCAAACACTTTCTGGTGTTAAACCAAAGCTGCAGATTTCCTCCCGGGACACCTGCTTTTTTTTCTTCTTTCTGTTTGTTTTCTTTCCCCGCGCGTCTCGTGCCAGCTGAGATCATTTCTGTCAATATTACCAACCGCTGCCCAACTTTTTTTTATTATAAAAACACTACGGAAAGGAATGTTTCCGAAAACGTAACTCCTGCGGTTCCAGGCGGCTTCTAATAACTTACAAGAAGCTTGCGTGTCCTTCAAAAAGGTCCTGTAACGTTTTAATCCAAAACATATTGGAATCTAGATTCCGAGGCAAAAATAGCCCCTTGTTTATCGCGCTTGGTTTAAAGATGTGCGGTCCTTTAGCGATTGAAAACCAATTTAGGATGACTTTAAACAAGACTAGAATTACAAGACTCGTAAGATCGGGGTTTAAATATATATATAAAATATGTAATTTTATCCTGCGATATTATCCACTTATGTGTTTATTAACCGGCCGGCAGCGACAGGTTAATTATATCCGTGCCGAAAACTATTTACGAATCTGGGTTATTTCATTTAAAAAATACCGTCAATAAGCACATTATAGCGAAAACAAACTACTTTCCCTTAAAAAGCACTCGCTAAGCTCTGTAACGTAAAGGCGTTAACGGCTGCGGCTTCTGCGGGGGGCCGGTTCCTCGTGCCGGAGCCGTTTAACTTCTGACCTGGTATCGAGCGGACGCAGCGCGGGGTAATTCGGAGGGGGGGTTCCTGTGCCGGAGCAGTTTAACTTTGACCTGGTCATCGGCGAAGACGCAGCGCGGCGGTATCCGGGAGGGGGGGGGGGAATTCCTCGTCGCCGGAGCCGTTTAACACCTTGTACGAGCGCGACGCAGCGCGGCGGTATGCCGGGGCGGGGTTCCTCGGCCTGGAGACCGTTTAACCTTCTGACCTGGTAATCCAACGAGGGACGCAGCGCGGGGTAATCCGCCCGGGGAGGGGGGGGGGTTCCTCATCGTGCGGAGCCGTTTAACTCTGACCTGGTAATCCCAGAGGCGGAAAGCAGGCGGGGTAATCCGGGGGGGGGTTCCTCGTGCCGGAGCCGTTTAAAAAACTTCTTACACTGGTACGAGCGGACGCAAGCGCGGGGTAATCCGGGGGGGGGTTCCTCGGTGCCGGGCAAGTTTAAACTTCTGACCCTGGTATCAGAGCGGACGCAGCGCGGAGGTAATTGCACCGGGGGGGGGTTCCTCCGTGCCGGAAACGTTTAAAAACTTCTTACCTGGTATCGAGCGGACGCAGCGCGGGGTAATCCGTACAAATTAGCCGAGCAAACAGACGATCAGCCGTCCAGGAAAGAGAAGCACGCGCTGGGATTGTGACCGCTTCCCCCGGACGCGCCGTTGGCTCTTACTGTAAGCCGACTTTTGCCCCCCCCCCCGGCCGGAGCCCGCGGGGGCCGTGTACACAGCTTTACTGATTTAATGCTGATTTGTCGCTTAGCGTCTCTAAGTTGTTCTGGAAATACAGGAGCTCGTTCCAAAACTCCGCACACATCCTGACCGTCCACACCAAACATTCGAAACCTGTCCCCCGGCCAAGGCAAACTCCAATTATATCTCCGAAACGGAACGTTATTCATTCAAAAATATTATGCAACGGAGTAAGAGGAAAACCAACAAGAATCATTCATCTTTATATGCCAATTCACCCTCTTAGCTCCACCCACTGAGCCACAAAACCCCTCAATTTAACCCCCTCCATCACCCCTCCCCGTACCTGATATACCCCTTTCTACTCCTCCATATAATTATCTAAAACTTTTTCTTTTGCCCCATAAAATCCACGCTACGTTCCTTAGAAATACAACCATTGTACATGAAGCTGCTCTCATGGTTTCCACGGTTACCCAAAACAGTGATAGGATACACCGATACCTCTATAGGTTATACCAAATCCTTTGTACCGGCACATGGCGGGGGGGGGACGAGATACACACATGGGTTGGAAACGTGCGCGGCCGCAACTAAGGGGGGAGTTGGGGGAACTCACCAATTTGCTTTTTGCCCCGATGAGCGCGTGTGAACATAACGGCCACTTGGCTTTGTGAGCGAACTCAAGGGTCCGTCATCTATAAGAGTTTACATCGTTAGTAATATAAAGTGAGATAGTCTACAGGTAGCGTTAACGTTCCGTAAAAGTTTAATTTATAACGGTCAGGAATCACGAAGCAGCGGAGATCAGAAGAGCGAGAGCCTCCTCTGGTTTTTATTGAGCTCCTCATCAAACGCCAACTCAGCGGGGTTTTTCTACGGTTTAATGATAAATTTGAAGTTCATTTATCTCCAGGGTTCTAAAGAAGAGAATCTTTGGAACCTTTAACCTCCGGTAAGAGCCGCGTGTATAGGGTATAGGGTACAAGACAAATATCACGTCTTTTCTATATTTCTGACCTTAAAGTCCTACTTCTGGACTGCCAACTAAAAAAAAAAAAGGCCTTTTTACCCCCCCAGCTAACTTTGACTCTGAGTTCTCTATATCCAAACCCAAATAAAGGTTCTAAGGATTGCAGCTGCAAACCCTCCGCATTCGTAAACACTGCCTATCAGTTTAGAAAGTGTTAATTTTAGTAGGTAAATCACGAGCTGCGTCCCCCGTATGTCCCTTAAACCCCCCCCCCCCCCGCCCCCCGGTCGTCTTTCAAAGCCAGTGAGGTTTAACTCGTTAAGGTACACCTTTGGCAAAAACACCCCAAGAAACCATTTTAATTGCTCCTTCTCTCTCTAAATAAATCTACAGTAACTCATATATATATATATATATCTTTCGAAATCGGTAAATATATATACTCTGCGGGTACCTGTGCACT
Source organism: Spea multiplicata (assembly GCA_009364415.1). Lineage (NCBI taxonomy): Eukaryota > Metazoa > Chordata > Amphibia > Anura > Pelobatidae > Spea > Spea multiplicata. The sequence goes on from VKOC01000010.1 coordinate 10,858,346, forward strand.
ATGCCCCAGACATGCGCAGCTAATACTGTCATCCCCGTACAAAAAGCTAGGTACAAGGGGAAAAAGAAACAAAAAAAAGTGATATTAGACAATATACAAAACTCAACATAAAGATTTTTTTCTCAAAAGTTATTTCAATGATATACATACTTTAAAAATGTTAGATTTGCATTTTTTGTACAACGTAAAACCTTTTTTTTCCCCCCTAGGCATTTAAACCTAGACGTCACCCCCCCCCACCACCACCTTGATAAGGGTAGGTAGAGAGAGAGGCATTGTTTGGGGTGGGGGTGTAATCTAACCAGATTTAAACAGGTTCCCGTAATTCGTTCCCAGAACTTTGTTGCGTGGCCGCAGGTTGGTTACCAACAAATAAGTAACTGCCCTTAGGGGTGTTCGGCGGTAACGATACTCCTGTTGGTCCCCATTCCATCTCAATGGAAGAGCCACGTGGCTTTTAGACTGTAGAACGTGAGAAAGACAATTAATGACTCACAGTGAAGATAACAAACAGGTGCAAATTTCACAGCTTTCCAAGCCATAAATCTCTCTGAAACCTCTCTGCCCCCCCCCCACCCTCTCTGTGCCGCGTGCTTGTGTCTGTGAATAACTCTACGTATTAGGTGCAAACGCGTCGGTCCCACAAAAAAAGAACGAAAACGACCCTCCTCGCTGTCACCTCGGTCTTCCCTCAAAATGCCAGCTTCAAAAAAAGTGAGCTTCCAGCGTTCTTCTAGGAAAGGAAAAAAACAAAAGATAAAAAAAAAAGTTTCTAATCAAAAGTCCTATCTGCTCCAGATTCTACAGCAAGCAGCAGTTATGGTCCGCTCTCTTCTACTCATCTCCAGTTCTTTTTTTTTTTGAGGGCCTTCTAAATTCTCCTTCCGCTTCTCCTAAGCTTTCTTGCATTTCCCTTTCTTTTCTCTCTGCTGGAACTTTCTCAGCCTCCTGGCCCACGTGTCCCTCCACTGTATGACCAAGCTGGTCTTGTCTGCCACTATTCCGTTCTGGTCGGGGGAATCTTCGTCGTTTCCAAGGAGCAGATACTTCTTCAGGGGCTTCAGTTTGGGGCACTTGCAGGCGATGTCTTTCGAGCGGATCCAGAGGTTCTGGTCTCCCCGACGGATGCGGTTGGTCCCCTGCTTGTACACAGAGATGACGTTCACGGTGAACTTCCACCAGTCTCCAGCCTTGTCCGCCTTCAGGATATGGATCTGCACAGCTGGAAGCAAAAGGATAAGATGTAAGACAAATTGTTTTACAGTAACGAGTTTTACAGATTTTGACCGAATTTTGTTCTAGTTCTCCCTAAAATGTGACTGTTTTCCCCTAAACCTCCTTTGTGGATTTTAGGTCATGACTATCTGCCCATATGGTCTAAAAGCTGCATCATCCCAAGTCAATGGAAACCTCCAGAAAGTCCTCCGCTCAAAAAAAAACCCTTCCAACCTCCCCTGCTGGGTTGGGGGGGGGGGTATGGGGGGTGGCAGAGACACCTTTGGAAAAATCAACAGTCTCAATTCTAAAGGCTTCCAGGATTTGTTATTTTACCTCCCAGCTGTGGAAACATCCGTGCCGGCCCGGCCTGTGAGCAGGGAGCGGAGTGCACACAAGTATCTTGAGTTTGTACTCTTACGTCTACCTGATGTATTCTTACCTGAGGACAAATTGTTTCTGGTTGAAGTGGAGAAGGAGCGCTTATTTACGACTCTATTCCCTTAACTTAAAAATAACTAATGGGGCTTTCTAGATTCCGACCTTTTCGATGTCAAACCGGTGCGCGCATTATTTCAATATAATCTATGAACAGAACGTGTTTGAACCTCGTAGGCATCCTAGCAGCTATCAGGAGCTAGTTGGGATTCATATTTCCAAATGTTACGAAACAAGTTAGCCGTATTCTACATGTTGGATACGCAACATTCTGAATTCTAGATCACATAAGACAAGAAGGCTGAGAGTCCTTTAACCATTGGCTACACAAAGTCTGGCTACCCTCCATCATGGCGGCCATCAGTCTACCCGCAGCCAAACCCAGTCAAGAAATACATTTGTTTCATCCACTGCTCCTGAAGCACACGCCATATCCACTCCAAGAACATGCACTTCGATAAGAGTGTATTAGCCAAGTATAGACTCCCCCCTTTAGGAGCTAAGCTTAGGTCCCAGGGGTTTGGAGAGGTTGGGGGACAAAGTGTAATGCCCTGGCCTACATAGTCCCTGCTAGCACTGAAGAGAGCCGCAGGCGTGTATAGTGGTGCTGAGTACTATAGCCTGTGCAGAGTCTGCTCAAATAATCCTCGTATAAGGCAGCACTCAAATGCTTGGTGCCCGGAGGAGGACGTCACCCGATCCAAAACAACAATTAAAATAAAACAATGTAACTCAGCGAATTGGCCTGTTTATTCCACCAACGGGCAGCATTTCGATCCAAGGACAGGATCTTTTTCAAGCCATGTCTGCTCATCCCACTGAGTATAAAGTAACATGTGAGCTGAGTATAAAGTAACATGTGGGCTGATATAAGACAGGTTTCAGTGCTGAATCCAATGGCAGTTTGGGGAGAGTTCCAATTAAGCGCTTGTACTATTGTTCATGAAACATGGTGTCTTTGTTGCGCAGGAGTCCTTCAGATGAGGACTTCTTGTGCCGAGATACAGAGAACCTTCCCCAAACAGGCCGCTACGAACGAGGTCCATAACAATATTAAGCATCCCAGCCTTGAAGTCAAGGTTGGATCCGAGGTTTTGAAGTTCCTTTTGCTCGTTGTAGCAAACCTTTATCTCAATTCCTCCAAAATATGTCCCTCCCTGGCAGTACCTCTGCCCCCTGCCTCTTCCCTGCTAACTTACTATGTAGAAGACACGGCCAACACTGCAGGCGCCCCCTTCCCCCTACAGCTCTCTGGGAAAGTTGGCAGATCCCATTTCCCCCTCGTACAAAGCCGTGCCCTCCCTAGCCACAGAGATCAGACACCAGCGGATTAACCATCCGTCCAGGAAAGGAGCCCTCACGCTGAGGTGAAATAGCTGTGGTTTGTAAGTGAGCGGACGTATTATGAGGAACAGCATGCATTTCTCAGATGCCCATTTGACGATTGTCAGGCACCCCCTGCGGGGAGGCAGAATGCGCCATGTCAGCTCTTTCTGTCTCCCCTTTCTGCAGCCGCGCAGGACGCAGACGTCTTTCTTGTCAGGACGCTGTGGCTGCGGTCCAAGAACTGGTACAGAAAGCGGGGCACCGGGGTAATGGGTGGAGGGATTTGGGCACAGCGGGATAAACCAGATTACTGTTGTGCCCACTGCATTTTACACACAATGCCTCTGTCACAGACGGCAGCAACGGACCGCGATTGCCACATGGAGGCCAACACGGACTGAGGCTGAGAACTGCCATCCAAACGGCGTCCATTCCCATTATAAGTGGGAATCTCTATATCACCGCTGGGACTTCCCAAACCGGACCCTATAACTATTTGTTGTAATGCCACGTCCACGTTAAACACACAAAAAAGGCTGTAGTTTTTGTGGTTTGCAAGTAGAATTCCAACCAAACGGATAAACCACAAGTTACATCTAAGACAAGAAAATTATAGATAACATCGAGGAGCCACAATGCGTGAAACTTAAAACATATAACGAGGGGGCTCTGTGTAAAAAGAGATGGTGATAACTCTGGAAAATAGTCGTATAACCATAGCAGCCATCAGAATGACGGCGCCGACTGGACCATACCACTTAGTCAAATAACCATAGCGGCCAACAGAATGACGGTGCCGACTGGACCATACCACTTAGTCATATAACCATAGCGGCCATCAGAATGACGGCGCCGACTGGACCATACCACTTAGTCAAATAACCATAGCAGCTAACGGAATGATGGTGCCGACTGGACCATACCACTTATCAAAGTCGCTATTTCTACTAACCCCCCGTGTTAGAAAGATACCCTACTTCGGGGTACGCGAGGCTGGTGGATGCTGGACGTCTTACCGTAATCTTTCTTGCAGTACTTTTTCATGTTGATCTTCAGTTTGCCTTTTGATGCCTTGCAGTACGTTTCACAATCTAAGGAGAAAGAGAGAAAGTCCTCAGGATTAAATATCTGCATCTCATTTAATGATCGACATGTGTGTGTCCTGCAGGATTAACTAAGCCGACGTTGGCTCCAAAGCTCTTTTTTCTCAGCAATTCATTAATATTTTTATCTGCTTACATTGTCCAAAGAGTTCTCAAATTCTAAGTTTATTTTATGTTATTAATTACTTGCTTAGTAACCCTGGCTAAGAGGAATTCCCTTTCATTTGCTCAGCATAACCTTGACCATTGGTGAAAATAGTACATGTAAAGCAGGGCTTACCATCCAATATGAGCCGCGTGGAACCTATTTTTTAATGGATTACCCTCTACCAACTCTGCTGGGAGTCCAGCGGTCATGCAAGGGAAAGGCTGGTTTTTCTCTGGGATAATTAGCCGATGTCTCTAATGGTGCCTGTCCTCCCCCAAACGGGGCTAATGCCTCTCATTAACCTCAAGGCAGCAAAACAAGAGGAGGGTCAAACCAGTGCGCATTCGTTGCCTTTATTCTGCTTGAGTAAGATTGATTGGAGAACAAATCTCTGCACATAAAGCATGTAATTAGATTAGGGTCCCATTATTGTTTGGGAATTTTTTTTCCAGCCGAGAGAGTCTAGGATAACAACATGGAAGGAACCCGCAGATATTTCTATATTTCCACATGTAGGCAAAACAACAATTTGTACACGAGATGAACAATCTCAGCGACGATGTATACATCGGCCGTCACACTGTAGCAGTTTGAAACCATAACCCACATCATCACCAGCTCAGTCGTGCAACAAATTGATCTAATCATACATTTCTTGCCGCGTTACACAAACTTTACAGCTTGTGGAGGTTTCAGTCGTCGCAGGGCGACTTGTATTTGGACCCCCAACACCCATTAACCTCAGACTTCAACAAGCAGGCAAAAAAACTTTTACGGGGGAATTCATGGGACCTTCCTGCTGAATAAGGTGGTGGCAACTGAGGAAGACCTGGTAACAGTTTCAACATTTCTGGTTGTTTGGTGGCTTCTTCATGTTGACTCCACACTTGGACCGTGTCCAAGGTTGTCCAGCAATACAAGGTAATGATCCCTCTTTAATGGTTTCGCTGTGCGGCGTTACTGGTACAACTTCTTCCGTAGTCATCAAGCTCTCCTTTGGTGTAGGCCCCTCAACGGCCGATCTTCTGTTCTCCAGTGTATCCCAAATAATAAATTCAGATTAGAACTCTTTCGTGGATGTCATCACTTGGTTATGGCTTAAGAATAAATTAAGCTTCTCAAAACGTGTCACCCTGAAGACCGTTCTACAGAACTTTAATGGTTCCTTCAAGGAATGAGAAATCAAGAAGATTTAGCTCCTTTATTCCCCCGAACGGTCTAAATAACGCCATGTCTTCCATAAACAAACTTAATAATTCACTAGGAAACACCAAAGGACCATCCGGCTGAGGAAACTGAGGAACTGATTGATTCGTATCTCCAACCAAGGAACAAGAGATTCTCCGTCTATACAAAACCGCATTGTTCTTTCCCCCGGCTTTTGTGTTCTATAAATCGAATGGATGGGTGGTTTTCAGTTCCTCACCTCTGGTGGTCCTTTTCACCTTACTAACCCCCGTGAGACCTTTGGGCCGCTCTATTGTCAGGCACGACTATTGTTCGATTGTGGAATTTAGGGTTGTCTGGTGGAGACAGGAAGACCTATTGTGGCGCAGGGTTGTGTAGGATGGCGGACAAAGCCTTCGCGTATATAGAGCGTTAAAGGTGTACAAATTGGGGTGTGTGGGAGCAGAAAGCGGCAAAAAAAATTGAGGGGGTTTCTATAAATTGTGTGAACCCTTGTGATTTGCATGGTTAATGTACGGAGAAGTATGAATAATTAGTTTTAAGCAGGATATAACAGTGTTATATAGCAATGGGGGTGTTATACGGAGGAGGAGCTGTAGGAAGGGGCTATATGGTGTAATAGAAAGATATACGGAGAACCGTTTAGGTGTCTGAGGTTTCCTGGAACGGTCGCCCAGCAGACATGGTAATGACGAATGCACTGAGGAAATTCCTGGAGCAGAATATGTAGAGTATGCAGAGGGGGTCGGAGGTCACATAGTATTTCGGGTTTTTTTACGGCAGGTAAGAGCAGACTGGGCAGGACTCGCGTATTTTGTGTGCTTTGTAACCGAACGTCCAACTGGTTACAGCGAACGGCGCGACGGCAGAAATTCATCTTTGCCTTGTTTATTTTCCATCCATTATCGGGGCTTTGTGGCGGTGCGAAAAAGTCAATACTTTAATTCTCCTTATTGTTAGTGAGCTGCGGCTCGGTTTTGGGTGGCAGACCCCCTCCGCGTGCTACGTCTGGGAACCTTACATGTCAAGACAAGCCAACTGTCCTAACAAAAAGAGGCAGCTCCCTCCATGCTCACGATGCGTGGAATAAGTGCATCCTACGTCATTTCCTGCCCCTGCGACCCGGACCGAGACCCCACTACACCCCAACGTTACGTATCTTCAGAAAACGGCGTTCATGGCGGCCATTTTTAATATTAAATGAAAGGCGCTTTACCTGCGGGTTCCTCTGCGCTGCTGGCGGCCGTAGTCGGTGGGGCCACAGGAATCTCTGGTTGGAGGAGTCACGGGATTGGCAGAGGAAAAGAAAAGACATGAGACGTCGTTAACGTTATTTTCCTGAAGCTAAAATGAGCACATGGACCATACAATAGGTATTGATGGGGAGGCCTCTCAGCCAGCTCTACGCCTACGCTGCGCCCTCAGTCTCATTTCTTACTCTCGCTTTCCTTTGTTTTTACTTATTTTTGGACATTCTATTTTGGTAACGCTTTATACTTTGTAACCAAATCCATTATATCTGCTTATCAGGTGCTTTTCATGCAAACGATGTAATTTCATGTTACTAGATGGAGGCAACGTTCAATAACAGCGCAAGCGACGTGAGAATCGAGGAATTCTACAAAAAAATGGCAAATTAGGCAATTAAGGGTCAGATCATTAATAGGGGATAACAAAAGTCAATGGGGGGGTCATTAGGCTGGGGTCGGTGGTCACAATTGGGTTTGATTTATTAGAAAGATTACAGTTTTGGGTCATACCACCTGACCTGAGCCCATATACCCCTGAAGCCTCTTAGTGTATATATATATATTATTTTTTTTATATTGCTCTGAATATTTCACATCTTCTTTGACCCAATATATATATAAATAAGTAAGACATGGTCACCTTCCATCATTAAATCATGTTGTTAGTACACAGGCGTGTGTTGTAACGGCAATACTATCTATTTTGTTGCAGGTCTAAAAGGAATTCCGTGGATAATAGGGAAAGAATTTTTTTTGGGGGGGGGTAAATAGAGAAGTTGTTATAATCCTGTATAAGACAGCAGTCCAGCCAACAAACTTCATGAACAATAATCGAGATGGCCGCTCCGTTAACAACTCGGAATTATTTTCTGATCGTCAGCGTTTCCGTGGAACGTACCATGTTGAAAAATATACATAAAAAGGCCAATTTCAGAACGTTTAGGGTCAGGGGTTACCAAGGAATTCCTTTTAGACGATTTTATAGCGCTATGGTAGCAGGTTAACAATTTGTAGAAAAAGAGCAGTAAAACGGATGACACGTACTTATGCAGGGGGCAATGGGCGAGCGGCTTTGCTGGTAGCCCTTGGCACATCTATTGCATGTTATGCCAGTCACTCCATCTTTGCAAGGACACTGGCCCGTGGTCTGATTACAGGTTTTGCCGGCTGCACCCACCGGATGGCAGTCGCAGGCTGCGGGGTGGAACAGACGAGAAGGGTTTGGAAAACAGCACAAGGTACAAAAAGCAAAAAAAAATAACACAAAATGTAACGGAACGTGGAACGGGTCAGGGAACGGGGGGTCAGGGAACGGAGGGGCAGAAAAGGGAAGCCGGGGGAAGAGCAGGAGGTACGTCATGCAAGCCTTCTACAGAAGCATTTTTCGCATGATCGCATTTAATACTCTCATGCTGGATACTGGCGCCAGGTCGGATCGACTGTTCTGGACACAAGTGATACATTTTGGAAAAGGAAAGGCTTGGGGATGTAAGGAGCTCCGAGTGGCCATCGTTCTTGGTTTGTAGCCATGATGGCCAAATGGTGGAATCTCCAAGTCAACACAACGACTGTCCAGACTGACCAAAACCTGGAGTCGCCAAGAAAAGCAATGCCCACTTACACCAACCGGCAACATTAGGAAAGGTGTTAGAATTACCCCCTCGGGGAGAAGAACTTTAATCCTCAGCCGTTGTGATAAAACAGCCTTTGGTAGAATTGACTGAAATATCAACATAAACTATAAATTGGCCACATTCAAAAAAAAAAAGAATAGTTACAAATATTTCTCCAATCTTATCAGATTTTGCTGAAGAATGAAACCGGAAAAAATGAACTTAGAGGCAAAGATGTGATGGTAGGAAAATAAACAAGCGAAACAGAGAAGGGAGACAGGCGGATAGAGACTACGAGAGAGAGCGCGGAAGACAGCGCCGGACCAGGAGAGAGAAAGTCAAAGGGGATAGCAAGACGGAGAGCGCAGAGAGAGACAAGGATAGCGAGGCAGAGAGAGACAAGGATAGCGAGGCAGAGAGCGCAGAGCGAGGCAGAGAGAGACAAGGATAGCGAGGCAGAGAGCGCGCTGGGATTCGTAGACCTCCCAGACATCTCTGACCATCCAACCAGTTAAACTCCCAAATTAAACCGGATCATAAAAAGCCTGAGATAAGAGCCCCGTTATCTGTTAGCAGAGCATCTTTTCCTTTTCCTTATCAGTTGTAAAACCACTTCTCACCAGAACCGGCTACTGGAACTCATCAGACCTCTTCAATGAATTCCCTCTCCCTGACACTTTCCAAGGAAATCAATATACATTAACCCCTTCCACTCCAAGCGAGATTACAACGCGTTTTGGAGGAGAGAGAGTATAAAAGAAGAGCTGAAAGGAACCTAAACATGGTGTTAAGATTATGTTAAAAGTACAGATTTTTTTGGGGGGGGGGTATTTAAAACGTGAAAGTGTACACGGATACTAATCCTGTGCGCTTTCTTCAAGTCTGTGTCAAGTGTGTGATTTACAATTTACGATCTTTTAAAATACCAAACGATAGGGAGGAACGTCGCGCGTCACCGTCAATAAATTCTAAGACGCAAACAATGACGAGGCTTCTATAAGTCAAACGTAAATCGCATTGATGAGAAGCGAGAGACTCTTGGGGAGTTTAGAATATGTAATTTATCCCCAAAATGATTCCGGGAGGAATTGACTTCTTTAATGTGTTATTGGTAAAAATAGTTTAGAGGGGAAAACCCCGGTGATTAAAGCACCTGCCTCCTCGCGCAGGTGCAAGAGGGTACTTCGGCTGCGAAAGAACTCAAGTAACACCTGGCGTGTTTAAAAAAACGCATCACAAAAACCCGTTAAAAGGTCACGGTGTATATTTATCCTTCTGCGTACAATGCAGGGACAAAACCAGCAAGGGGCAGGTTGGGGAGGGCGTGGGGGGCACGAGGGCAAATGTCACAAAGGACAAAACTTCGGGGAGTTATTTCAGACACGCGGCGTGCTCGTCTGCGCTTAAATAACGCCATTTACGTACGTAGAGAAAAACAAAACTTCTTCTCATAGAAATCCCGTAGGGAAGATGGAAAGCGAGGAGGACGCAGGGAGGGAACGGACACCCGGCCACCCGCTAAAGGACCAGGTCTGCTCGGCTATAGAATTTAAACACTGGTTCGTCATCGAGGGCAATCGCCATGGAAACCAGCGCAACCTTCTGCCGATCGCTCCGCGGTTAGCAGTTTCCTCGGGGCTTACAAATAGGGCAGTTGGTGTCAGAGGACGTATAAAAAGATCAACGCAGCCCAATGTGTAGCCCCCAGTGGTTTTAGGAAGCCAAGAACTGGCTTAAATAATGGCGATTCCTTTTTAACCCCATCGGGATGGTTCTACAGACCAACCAGAAGGAAATATAATGATTTGATATCCATCTGGCAGCGAAGGGGGGTAAACGGGTTACACCTTAATATGCTTTTTATTGTTTTTTTCCCTTTTCAGTCAGCGGATTAAAGGTATCAAAACCCACGCTATTGAATGAGGACAAAGGGTGTCCAGAGCCCAGACGGAAACCGGATTCCTCAATTAGCGCAGCCATCTCTACACACCTCTCCGGCTCTGGAGAATCCAGACGGCCGACCGCTTAATATCCGATAGAACTGATGGCTCCCCTCCAAAGGGTTAAAGGACTTTCATAAAGCACCGGAAGCCAACAGCCGCCCTCTGTCTTAAATCGAGATGATTTATGAGATGGCACCCAACGAGTCGTCATCGCACCAACCTCAGACTTTAGATAGAGACTGTAATTCTGTATTAAACAGGCTGCCCCAGTTAATCAAACTTTATCTACCCCCTTCTGATCATTTAAGCTGCGATACCCGTATGACAACACACGACACGGTATTCATGTCAGTGACATCATTTTCATCCTGTGAACGATATTCTGAAGCCACTCGGGAGGTCAGGTGGAATTTGTAGTCATCGTAGCAAAGACTTCACCTCGAAGCAGGAACACCTGCACCCACCTTCTCTCCGTCGCCCCTCTCTCCACCCCTCGGCTGCCGGGGATTAATCTCCCATCTCTCCCCCCCAGGAATTCTCCGCACTCCGTGCCGTCTGCATCAGAACCAGCACTCAAAGCAGCGAAACCTTCACCCCCTCCCCGCCGAGCTCTGCTTAACCTGTTCAATGCAGCCCACTGTCCCCAGGTATGCACACCTGTGCAAAGGTGGAAGGGGAGGGAGAAGCCGCCTTCACCTCTTTCTATACCACTGGAATTTAAACATTTTAAACCACGATGCTGGGTTCACGTATTGTCAGCAACGCCAGTTCAACAACCTCGATGGAAATGGTCGTAGGACAGAGAATCTACATCTTACAGACAGGGATTGGCAATAATGTATCAGAATCATAGGATACTAAGTAACGTTCTTTAACTAGAGGGGAGATATTAATCTACGGACGTCGTAATGCGGGAAGCTGCAGCCTAGGGGATAACGGACGTGGTTGGTCTGTAAAAGCGGGTAGAAGCCGGCAGTTCTTGCCCGCTGGCACGAGACGTATGCAACGTTCTCTGACGCCCCACGCGGTGCTAAGACGTCTCGGAAACCCATTTTTTTTTCCCTGCAGGAATTTCCACCGGAATGTAAAGTTAAGAAAGTTTTTACCCCAGCCCTGCTTAGAATCTCAAATATTGTACAGGGTCACAAGGGGTAAAGAAGGGGTATAGAGGTCTGAAGCCCCACATCATATAAGACACTGGCAATCAATGCCCCAGGGGTCTCTTTACATTAGACTCCACGGTGCCCTCACCTTTGCACGCCTTCCTGTGAGTGATGGGCTTGGTCATGTCCCTGTAATAACCCTCCTTGCAGTAGTGGCAGTGGCGGCCAGCCGTGTTGTGTCGGCAGTTCAGACAGACCCCTCCGCTCCGGCGTCCCGACAGCTTGAAGAGCTCCATGTTAAAGCGACACCGGCGAGCATGCAGATTACAGTTACAGGCTGGGAAAGAGAAGGACAGACAGGTGCTGGTTAAAGTTCTATAGCAGACGCAGGCATGACACAGAACATGCGGTTAAGTTTATGCAAGGACAATGCGACTTCAACCGGTCATCAGAGATCATCTAAACCGCCAGGACACCACATACAATAATCATATGATAATAATAATAATAGTCTTTTTCAAATCAGCCCCCGCTAGGGCTTCTGTGGTGCTGTCCCCACGGCCTACGTGGTCTGATGTGTATGTTACAAAAATCACATTGTGTGTAACATGGAAACGTCATAATAGGGGATTAAAAAGACGGAAAACCCAATAAAACTCCAGCATGGAGCCATTGGTGGACTTTGTCGATGGTGAGCATCACGCAGCCCGTTTACATGTTTCGTTCTTACGCCCGGCTATGCCCCACATGTTCATCTTCTGGGTCAGACTTCACGCGTGTCCTCGTTTGCCCTCTCTGGCCAGGGACGAGTTAATCTTTCATCGCATGCAGGCTGAGGTGTCGGAGAATGGAAATCGGAAAGGTCACAGGCACATTTTGCCAGGTCCGTTGGCACGGCAGAGGTGACTCACGGCTCAAGTCTGACGCATAACCGATTCTTATGAATATTTTATATGCCACGGCCCCTGGACCTGAAACCGGGTGTTAAGACGACTCTCGTGCTACTGATATTCAAAAGTTCCAAAGAATATTGTATTCTCTCGGAAGAACGTTCTGTAACTGGAGTTTTCTGAACTAACTGGGTTCAAAAAAGTCTAGTCCTCAAACGACACCAAAGCCGAGCACATTTTATGCTTCTATATTAATATATACATGTTAAGCGGCCTCCGGAGCTTGGCCTGGCCAAATCAGTAGCTTTTGTTCCTGTAAATCTCCACAGATTAAACACTGAACTCAACAGGATCCGAGTTCCTCAGCCAGTGTAGGGATCCAGAATCATTTGTCGAGTCCAGAAAAACTTCAGGGAGGTTAAAGGTCAAACTCAAGATTTCCTGTGAATACCCACTCAGGATCCAGTAACTCGGAGTATAACGGACGTTGTAGACTCCGGTACCCTTCACAATATCTGCTTCATTTGTCATTCTCTCCATACAATTATAAATCAGACTGAGGCAAAATACAAGCAAAAACGCTCGCCCGTGCTTTAGAAAAGATTTTTACACAAACTTTAGCCAACTTTATTTGCATTCCACTATCTGGACTGTATGGGAATGAGAGCAGCCAAATTATGGGCTATGGAAGAGAGAGAAGGGCAGGAGATAAGTCAGGATGGTGGAGAGAGAGAGAGGGGGGGCCGGGTGGGGGCAGCGAGATAAGCAGCCGATGGTGCGAGTGGGAGCAGAGGAGAGGGTGGGGGGTGGGCAGGAGATAAGGTCCAGTGATGCGTGGAGAAGAGAGACGAGGGTGTTGGGCGGCAGGAGATAAGTCAGGCATGGTGCGGAGAGAGATCCGCAGAAGGCGCAGCGAGATACGTCAGGATGTGCTGGCAGAGAGAGAGAAGCCGGGCCAGGAGATAAGTCAGGATGGTGGAGGGAGAGAGAAGGGCAGGAGATAAGTCAGGATGTAGGGGAGAGATATGGAGCGTTTGATGGAAAGCAGCCAACATGGCAGGACAAAGAAGAGAGAAGGGCAAGAAATTTGGCAGAATGAGGGTGCAAGGAAGACAGAGATTGCATTTTAGAAGGGCAAGGACTAGGGGCAGTTAGAAGAAATGTGAGGAGAAAGGATGGGAGGGAAGAATGGCAGATGGTGGTGAATTATGAGAGGAGACAGAGAAGGCCAAGGCGCTGGGCCACACTAGAGAGGAGAGAGAGGAGAGTAATACGGTGGAGTAGAATCTTGGGAATGGGGAGGTGGATGGGGGCCATTTCAGTGGAAGGCAGTAATGGTGGTAATTTAAGCCTAGAGAGAAGGGCTCAGAGGGGAATGAAAGGCAGGAGGAGAAAGGGGTAGAGTGAAGGTAAGACAAAAATATAAAATAACATAAGGAGTCAAAAGATGTTTTGCTGCCAGCCACAGGTTCTAATAGCAGAGATTAAGCCGATACATTCCAGGATGAAGAAGTCATAACGTCGAGAAAGCACAAAACTGTTCCTGGGACCCTTGAAACCGAGAAGGCGTAATGTTTAGGTTTCGCTGCTCAAACCAAAATGTGTTTCAAATTTCATCTATCATCGACATGTTGTATAATAATATTTTCTTTTAAACAAATCCTTGAGCGTTGTGCTCTTAATTTCTGTTTTAAATTGTACCGAATTTGCATAAAATTTTAGCTTTATAAAGTTTACAATTAACTCTCCACGTGGCTGTTGGAATCCCGCAGTCGCCTCTAACGCTTTCTGAAGGCTTTAAGAAGCGCAGATACATTTTTCAGTAACCATTGGATTTGGGCAATCACTTGAGTCCACGCTCTGAAATAAAGTGTTTTGTGGTTGGTGACGTCATGTGGATCATGACATTTACATCATGACGCACCACTGTTTCAGTAAATAGAGTTGATGCGTCTGCGATGACATCAGCAAGTGAATATGTGAAGTTTCGAAACTACTCCCCAGGCATCGGCGTTCCCGCAGGAGACAAACCACAAGTGATTCGCAATTCTCCAGGCAAACGCTGCTGGGCGACATCACCCCATACTTATCCGATCAGGTGCAACGGCCTGCAGCTGGATATGCCCGGCCGGATGGTACGACCACAAAAAAGGAGCCAGCAGCTGCGCGTGGCCGGCTATCGGCCGCACTCATCCCATCAGGTGGCCACCAGACTTAAAGTGCTGGGGCCACCCGACCATCGCCAGTCTGGCCATACACATCTCTAATAATCACAATGTCTACTTCAATAGTGGAGACTCAACTACAAATTGTATTCCATCATCTAAATATATATCCCCCTGGCATCGCAGAACAAAGAAAATCGGCGATATATCCTTCCTGCAGAATACACAAAAATGTAGAAATCAAGGGCAAAACGGAATAAATGTTGGTGGATCCTGCAGATATAATACGTAGATATAATACGTAGAAATAATACATATGAGGTTTTGTAAGTTATCCCTGGTGCAGAAATCCAGCAAAGCCACGGAAAGGGCCATCGCCGGACTTTCAGCTTGATATTTAAAAGCAGACGTGGCGCAGGGTCGCCGGCTGTTGTGTGTTAGGAATGCACGGTATCGTTGTCCGCAGACACAGACGCTCTGTCACAACAAGCAGGACAGAATAAGCCCGGGTGATGGCAACTGACAAAGGCTAGAAAAGAGGTGACGAAAACAAGGAAGGCGAGGGAGAGAAGGGGGAGAGAATCGCGTGTTGATAAGCTGCTGATTGAAGGATCAGCTCGAAAAATAGAGAGGGTGTCGGAGAAAAGGACATTCCACCACGGATATTCTTCAAGCTGTCATTAGTGGCGGTGATCTAAAGATTGCAGAATTCCGTGGGGCATTCTAACCTTTTTTGGAGCGATCTGGACAGTTTTTTTGCTATATTGAATACTTTATGTTAAGTTTTTGTCCACAGGACTGGACTTCATTCATTAACCCAGGTCTGATCCGCCGAGTTCTGGGAAATTGATTAAAATCGACATGAAAATATGTCAGAAGCTGTTGGTCCCCAAAACCTAAAACGTGGACAAACCTCGATTTTAAGATTCACTTCATTGAAAATCCTTGTCTGTCTAAACCAATTATTTCCCCAAAGATTCCTAAACAAATTCTGCGGACCAACCATTACAACAAAGCCATCTCTACAAAAAATTAAATAAAATGATCAAAGTAGACTTCTAGAGAAGGGCCGCGTTTGAAACAAAACGCGTGAAAACCTAAGCTATCCTCTCCGCGAAGATCGTTCGCAACCCCAAAAAATTCCTTATCTTATGGGAGAGCGCAGGTCGTCTATCAAACACGGTCAAGACAACGAGGGCCTTCCACCGCTCTCTCTAAACCATGACTTTGACCCGACGCTGCTGGAAAACACAGACGCCTTGCACAGTCCATGAGAAAAAGTCTACCTCCTTGGGTTTCCGAATCATCATCTCCATTCGGACCCTCGGCCATTGCTGTCTCTCCCCTACGATGGCCGGGTTCCAGACTTAGTGTAACGCGAACCGGCGCAGACCTCCCCAAAGAGAAGAGTTTTATACCGCGGGGATGCCATCCCCATAAATCATCTCTGAAGTGTTTAACGTCTTCGGTTGCTCATTCTCCAGCCTGTGAAGTGGTTTCAGATTTGACAGCCTTGTCTAAGAATGTTAAAGGGAGAAAAAAAAAATTCTAGTTGGAAGCGCTCATCCATTCGCCATCATTCATTCCATCACCTCGAGATCACGTGTGTGCGAGAGAAGTTGCTTACACTGTTAAAACAGATACGTATGCATTAAGAGGGTCAGGACCTCTTGTTATCTCGTGGTTAACACAAGTTAAGGAAGGGGGGGGAGGTGCCATCTCTACTGGTACTAAAACGGATTAAGCGAGTATGGCCCTTATCTGGCTCTGGCACACTTTGTGCGACTTCTGTGATGACCTACTGTAAGGACCTAACGTAACGGAATGAGAGAAGAATTATTATTATTTACACATTATCGGGGCTTTTAGGGATGTAGAACCCTGCGATCCCCTCATTCCCAGCAAACATTCTGAGCCCCTAGAAAAGAGGGGCATCAGGGGAGGAAAAAAAACACACATTTGAGGAAAGAAAAGAAAAAGGATATTGTAAAATCTGTTATTCATAAAACCAACAAATTTGGCAGATCTGCGAGAGTTTGGTTATTATTTCACCCACAGATCAGCAGAATTTATTTGAAATAAAAACAATGTAAGTTTGGAAATTAAAAACTCGCTTGGGTATACCCCAAACCGTTGCTTCTAACAGAGAGGGGGTATCTTGTATCACGTGCAGCAAACAAACTGTTAAAGCAGCCAAGTCCCCCGAGTGGTTTCGTGATCGACGGAAACTTTTTCCATTCCCTCCGCGGGAACTCGGTTTTGCTGTAACCGTCCCAAAATCTGCTTTCTTACCTTATTAGAATTATACAGGAATGCGGAGGGTCCCCGTGGGGCGGCCCCGGCTCGTAGATCCCACTTATTTCAAGGTTCGGTGTCAGACCTGCGACGCTTACCTTTATTCCACTTTATTTTAGTTTTCTCACCCAGAAAATATTTTTTTTTAGTTCTGTATTTTTGTAACCCGAGTCTGGTTAACCCCTTAATTTATTGCTGGACCTCATCAAGCAGAAACACAAATGGCTTTTCCACCCCCCCTACTATCTCCGAGTCCTGAGATACCCGGGAGCTCTCAGACTTTGCCTCTAAGTATCGGGGTTTTTACCCCAGTCTCAGGGTCTCCGGTACATGGGAAGATTCACAAGAGTCACACAGTCCGGAGCCAGACCCTTCATATTCTCCGATCTGAGCTTTTCTCATTGCTATATCACAGCCGAAACCCCTGCTTGAATACAGGTGTATACTTGAATACTGTAAATTAACCTGAACTGCAAGAACGGGGGGCCCTGGTGTTGGCACAACTCCTAATTTGTCTCTTTTTCTATGAATTTTCATGCTGGATTCTTCCCAGCTGCTACCTACAGACCTGGAGCACCTGGAGTCTGGATACCGATGCCAGCCGCCCTGCCCCCCGTCTTTGGCACGCGCCGCAGTAATGAGACCTTTATGCTTTGTATTGCACTTTGCATTGTAATAAGCATTACAAGTAGCACAGCGCCCTGGGCCAGGTGTCCAGCGGCCTTAAAGGTGGCCTTCAAAGCCAAAATGGCAGAAGACGGATATTTGTGTCGCCCTCGCACCTTAACGGACCGGCCCCCCGTCTCCCAGCGTCGGCTTGGATGCTATTAAGAGGAATCGTTTCTGATGGCAGTTACACAAAATTGCACAATTACTGGGTCTAAAAAGTAACCGCTAATCCCACCGCACACCTCGGAGGTCTTGTGCCAACGCCGCTAATTACCAAATTTGCTCAAACTAGGAAAATCCCTGCGTAGAGAAAAGTACATTCATCGCCTTGGGTGGAAAAGCAGATTTAACAAAGGAATCTCAATGCGCTTTGACTACTGGATGGGATGATAATAACGAGGGCTTTTAATTCACCGTAACTGCCACCTTTTCTTTTTCTTGACCCGTCGGACAAACGTCTTGTAAACAAAAGAATTTTGGATGACTTTGGAAAGGATTGGAATATTCGACCGAGACGACACCTTCTGATAAACCAGATTCAGTGAAACATTCAAATAAACCATGCGCGGAATCCCACCGTAGAACCAAGTTACCATCTACGGATACAAATGATTTCTTCTAAAGAAAGCACCGGAGGCGTGCAAGGAAATAATTTCCAGAAAGAAGGATTCTGTAAACAGCTACCTTGGGGGGGGGGTGATTGGAACACTAGATAGGGCTCAAGTCGTCCCAAGGCGGGGGGAGCCATGACACGAGTCTTAGAGGTTAGAGGAGGTCTCCGGCTCTGCTAGGAATTCATTTCTCTTTTCTCGACGTCCAGAACTTGTTTTGTCTCTCGGTGAGTTCGGTAATCTGCGTCTGGTTAACGGGTATCACCGCTGTCAGCGCAGATCACCGAGACGGCGGTACGCTGAGGACTCAGACGGGGGGTCCGAGGCCTTCATTCAATGTTCCACGAAGACCATCCCCAAAAGGTCGGCTACACCGTTTATCGTGAAGTAAAGGAATGTTTGTGGGGAAGTAAAAAAAGATAAACTAAAAAGCAGGGGATGAATTCACATCGGGAAATGAGATCTCTAGAAGGCATCCTTTGGTCGGCTAAAGACCTGGAATCATGCGGTCTACAAATATCAGATGCTTTCAACGCCGCCATAACTTGCAGTTTGCACAGACGGATACCAGCCAAGGGTTAAAAAGTTACGGATGCGGCACGAAAGTAACTAAAGTGTCATAAAAGTTTCTTTGTACAGAGCGATTCTGATTCGGGAATTCATGTATTTAGTAACTTTGTATCATCGACAAAGTGCGATATTCTATCAGGAACAGGCGAGATGCCTCCAAGTCCATAATTACTTGCAAAAAAATATATATATATAGAAATATTTTTTATAAAAATCCCCCATAAATCAATGGAGTCCGAATTAATAGCACCTGGTAAAATACCTGCCACGCTGGTGTTTTATGTGGTCTTGTTTTGGCTCAATCGCCTTTTACACAAACACACACATAAACATACACACACACACATACTTATACACACACATATACACAAATACACACATATAACATACACATACACATACTATACCACACACACATATATAC
The DNA here is from genome assembly GCA_009364415.1 of Spea multiplicata. Lineage (NCBI taxonomy): Eukaryota > Metazoa > Chordata > Amphibia > Anura > Pelobatidae > Spea > Spea multiplicata. The sequence goes on from VKOC01000010.1 coordinate 10,877,297, forward strand.
ACCACATACTACATAACCACACATACACACATATACATACACACACATACATACACATACACACACATATACATACACACATATACACACACACACGCTCGCTCTCACCAGGAGAACGGCCTGAGCGTGTCTCGGATTTCCAAGTGGGGGGGGTAAGGAAATGCCCACCTCCCTCCTGCTTTTTTTTTATTTACACCTGGTGTTAACCAATTTCAGGAGGAAAGAGGTCAATCTGGTTAAACAAATATATGAGGTCTGAAGGTGTGAATATCCTGACTGCTTAGCAAAACATTAAGGATCCAGACACCATGGTGCAGCTCCAGCTAATTAACTCTGCAGCTATCTCTGGAGACCCTCCAAGGCCACCCCTTACCCTTTGCGTTAACCCTCGGAGTGCCGGAGGCATTTTCACATCGCCCTGACCCTTTTAAGTATCAAGAATTGAGTTCAAGATACCCAGCCGCGGCCCCCAAGGGTCGGCTCTCTGACAACTACGTCAATTTCAGGAGAAGGGTCGTATTGATTCAAAAAAACCTAATTTTAGGGTCAATGTAAAGTTATCCAAAAGGCTGCCTGTGGATTGTGAGAGCTGTAGTCTTGAGGGGGGGGCAGAGGGATAACTGGGCACCGATGGAGGCAGAGTTTGTATTTTTTGTAGCTGACGCATGCAGAGAAGACGTGATTTGCTTTAAAA
>VKOC01000010.1:10878922-10925271 GCA_009364415.1 Spea multiplicata
TCATACACAATAATTTACCCACAGATTGTAGAGCTATTACCACTCATACACAATAAGTTACCCATAGATTGTAGAGCTATTACCACTCATACACAATAAATTACCCATAGTTTTCAAGTGCCTGCTGCTGTTCTGTTACTCATTTAATTCTTTTTGAGATCTTTGCATAATTCTGAAGACTATGGAAAACCAACAGTTTTCGTACTTTCTTTGTAGGTTGGCTGCCTATGACAGCGCACATGGCCTGGCTCAGGAGATTGCTGAGAAAATCCACGAGCGCAATCGCTGTCTGAGGAATGGAGAGAATCCTGTTAAGGTATGTTATACTTTGCCATAGGATTAATGACGGTATAACGTCGTATAACACAAACTACCAAAAGTGATACCGCGTGTGTTGGATTTTTTTGTAGAATTCCTAAAGGTGCCGTTAGCAAGGGACCATTTTTATTTTTCACCTGGTCCGGCTTACCTTTTTTTGCATGGAACGTCCTCTGTTGTAATGCAAAGTACAAGCCAATGTACTTGCAGTGTCTTCATTTTTATTACCTGCCACTTTCCCTTGCCTTGTGTGTATATGTATGTTTGTGTGTGTGTGTATAAACTTTCTGCTGACCAGTGAAGAATACAAAGCTGTTGTGTTGTGATGACATTGTAGTATTCTTGAAGAGCTTCTAAGATTAGATTTAATGGGCCAGGAGCTCGCTGTGAACATCTTAGTATCACCGCCTACTTCCTTTCTTCAGCCTTCAACCCATGATGTCATAATTTTAAGTGGGATGGCTTAAGATACATTTTTGACATGCAAAATATGCAACAAAAACGATACACAATCTAAAGAGAAAGAGAAGGTTGGCGCATGAAAATAGACCTGCATTGTTATAAATCAGCGCCTTTGCAGGCACCTATTGCTTGTTTCCATGTATATTATGTATCTTCGGTTCATGATTACCAAAGCCTAGGAGATATGGGGAGCCACGACACACAAAACCGTTAACCCCGGCAGCTGCATTAAGTAATTTCCATAGTACTCTTAGGAGATCCAACTTCTGGGATCCTAAGATTGATTGTCTGCTTCTCAATTTCCCCCTCTTTCAACAGCGACCTTATGTCATTTTTTTGCAGACGTAGTATTTGGACTAAAACAAATCTGCCCTATAATTATGGTCCTTGTGTAGCAAACATTGGGCTAGGAGTTCCAGGTGTTTGGATCGCAGAGAGGGTATTTTTTTTCCCCTTCCAAGTACTGTAATTGGAACTGCAGGTAAAGAATGTTATTTTTCAGAGCCCTCTGAGGTCAGTAGGAAACTTCACTATAAATAGATATCTGCTAAATAGCTGTTTATGTTTTTCGTTAAAATTACAAATTGACAGTTCTCTGGAACAGAAAAACAAAAACAGTCAGAAAAGGTTAAGTCAACGTCCTAGATTGGAAGAAGCAGACCTGCCTACCTGACACCTGACATTTCTGTCAGCGTAATGTATCTCAGTGTATTTCCGGGCCCCTTGCAGAACGGTTCTACTGATCCGGAACCCTTACACCCCCCTTCCTTTAAAAAAAAAAAAAAAAAAATTAATTATAAAAATAAATATAAAATAAATAATAAAATAAAAAGTCTTGGTCACTCCATCCCCAGCATTTTAATGTATTTGTTACTTGATTTAGTCCAGTGGTGATGTTCCTCAGACTTCCATTTATTTAGTCCTTCCCAAGTCCACCCTAGGAGTATCGGAGGGACCTGGAGGCTGTGTGATCTATTCTGCAATCTCAAGCAAGGCATCCCTAACCTAAAGGATCTTAGCAGAAACGGAAGCAGAAATTACACATTAACTTCCAGTTTCATTGGTTTTCTATTTAAAGTAAAATCGATGTTCCGTAATAGTTCTTTTATACCCCCTGTCCCGTGTTCTGTACCTCTGTGTGATATTAAAGGACCTCTGCCGGCAGGCCTGGCCTCGCTCTACTTTAGTATAAACAGCTTTTTCGTAGAGACACCCACTTGGTGTTTGTGGTCATAACAGGAGCTGCGTTAGTCACATCTTCTGTGGACTGTGCAAACTTTACAAACAGCTTTTTTTCAGCTTGTTTTTCAATGGAAAATTTTTGCCAGAAGATTATCTAACCAAAATAGACCCCCCCCCGACTGAGAATGATGTAATGGTTTCCGGCTAGGAAGCATCACCCTCCGCTTCGGGCAAGGCGGCCTGTTATTTGTTTGTTGCGGAATGACACTATCCGGCCTGCAAGCTTACATTATGAACATAAACACGTTTCACGTAACTTGGAGATGAGGAAATCACGGTGCAGGGTGATGGAAAGGTGTTTTTTTGTTCTTGTATGGTGGGTTTCACCATACAACCTTTGAACTAAAACCGCACATTAAACCGTTTCTTCTTCCAGGTGAACGTGACCGTGAGGTCGCTCACGCAGAACCTACATGGGAAGATTGAACACCTGAAGGAGTCTTTGCTCAGATCCGTGTCAATGCGTCAGATGTATCCTTGACTTGCATTCTCCATCGAGGGCTTCCATAGGGGTGTCCAGCGGTAAGATATATAGTGGGATTTAGGGGTCTCTTCGCTATCTTCATGGTGAAGATGAGCTGAATGGGACAGATACGATGTAACCAGTTAGCGAGTGGGATTCTTCGTTTTCTCCCACTCACGACTTCTTCACACCTAAAATAATTTTACTCAGAATCCGAAAAGATCCCACAAGGAAACGACTCATCTTGTGTAAACCATTGGCTCCCAACGCATTCATCAAGGCGCCTTTACAAAGCAGGATTTAGTAATCACCGCTTTAGATTTTAGGTCCTGTTGTTGCACCCCGTCATTAAGGAGCCATTACTTCCTTAACCCCAGTCATCTGCTTAGAACACAACTGGAAGGGGATCGCAGACAGAACATGGTGGATGACCTCGTCACCAAAGAGAAGCAACTGCAAATGTTATTCAAAAACGACGGAGCAGAGCCCGACGTGGTGAGGTGAGACTTCAGCATCATTTTAAGTAAATTAAATCCATAACTGGAAATAGAAAACCTTCTGACGGGGAACAGAGAGATACATGATGGCGTTCCGGAGCAGGTCCCCTCTCTAGATGAGATTTGTTTGGAACACGACTGATTTGTGTTTTTAATATATTTTTATCGAGTCGACCGGTTACCCAAATAAGATCTGCAAAGAGTAGGGAATGCATTAAAAAAATAAAAAGATTCGGAGCTGCGAATTACTGATAAAGTTGGACATTTGTCTCGTTACGGCAATTAAGTTGCGTAAGAAACGTTTTTTTTTTTTGCATTCCGGAAGAGAAATGGTGTTTTGGGTTCATTTAAAGGTCTGTTTTCATCTTTGTGTTTTTGAGCGCTTAAAGCAGTGATGGCCAACTTGTAAATGAAATGTGGCATAAACGTCGTTTTATTTCTCAAGCCGTGACTCATTCCGTGTTGGTTCTCGGAGGATGTTGTATCATCTGCGTTGGCTGAGATGATATGTAAACAGAAATTGCAGGTTGTGTATGTGAGACGGTGTTACTCCCGGTGGGACAAGGGACGGGAGGGGGTGAAAAAAAAAAATCAGAAACCTGGGAAGCGTACAGGGCTTTTTCCTAAGCCGGAACTTGGTAAAGTTCACCAGCGGGAAGTGTTAATTAAGGGTGTCGGGAGAAACGGTGTGATTTGGAACCAGAGAGTGGAGCTTTGAGAGCGGCAGGTACATGGAAAGCAGCGTAGGAGTCCTGGGAATGTGGAAAGGGTTAAATGGAAATCAACATGCAAGGCTTCTAAGATATCATCTGTTGTGGATTAACATGTGCCATGGGATTTAAGGCGCCCTTCACATCTTTACTTCTTGACGCTCTCGGCTTTTTGGGGGTAACTCTCCAAAACGCAAACATATTGGGAGCATAAAGTGAAGGCATAACTCACTGCCGGGGCTTTTCAGTGGTGAAATTTTCATCCCTTCATTGACTAATTGAAGTTCAGAGCCTTTCCTTACCTGCCCAGCTTGGTCATCCCCCTTCCTGCTCTTGAGGTACAAAACAAAAAATTTGCTAAGGGCAAAAAGATGTTGCGGAATGACACTATCTAGCCTGATGACATCAGTAAATGATGTCATCAGTCTGAGTCAATAACCGGACGTTACAGTTTTTTGTTCTATGTCGCTACCCTTAGCCGGAGGTTCGAATTAATTAATAATTGTAATAAAAGTTATAACCCAACTGGCGCAAAGCAAAAAAAAAATTAGATTTGGGGCTGATTCATGCAGGTGGCCATTTTTAGGAATAATCGCATCCCTGACTTCTCACGCCTATCCCTCCTGAACATCTCTTTCATTTTGTGGCACGCGGAGAGCTCGCGATAGTTCTGGATTTGTAATGTTAAGTCCGAGGTGAGTGCGTTGGAGCGATTCTGTCCCGCGTCGCAGCGCGATCCGTAGACAACAAGTACGAAGCGGTCCCATCCAGGGCTGGCTGCACGTTTTTAAATTACTTTTATTATCCTAACAATATCCTCAGCGCCGTATGAATGAGAAACAAAGAATAATTATTTTTGCGACCAGCACTGATTAACGTGGGTCTGCCGTGATTTTTTTTCCCCTGCGTGTTTTGTTATATACACACGTTATATACACGCATGAACTTGCGTGTTGCCGATACAGATCAGGCGTATGCTGAGACCCCCGAACAATCACATTCCCGACGAATAAAATGGACAGTGTGACCAGGCCAGCTCGGCGGTGCGGCTGATCTCTCCCTCTTTTGTATTTACAAGCTGGGGGCCTTTCACATCTCATCCTTCGTTTCCCCCTTACCTGAGCTGACAGCTTCCGTCCCGAGGCCCTGGAGGTCTCGGACCCCGGCGTCCCATGTTCTGCTTCTCGCTCTGCTGATCAGATGCGGTTCCTGGTCCCGGTTTAATGTCTCGTTGGAAGGTATTAGAGGAATTAATGTGAGTTTGTTTGGTCACCATTCACTGAGCTCCGTTGCGGCTCTTAATACACTTTGTTCTTATTTCTTATGGCAACAAAGTATCAGGTTAGAGCGACGCTCACTTTTGGCCTTCTGTTCCCTCTTCGAGCCAATGTCTGCTTTGGGATACGGCTCCTCTGATCAGCCCCATTATAATGAGTCCAAGATGATCCTTTGACGACTAAAAGGAAAATTCCCTACCCTTTCTATATCTAAATAAAAAGAAAAGGTCATTATCTAAGACTAAAGGCTGAGATTCAACGGAAGGAAGTTTTTACTTAACTTATAGGATGTTATAAGAACGCGTGCGCTAAATCGAGTGCGTTTTCTCATCTTTTACTGAAAAACTCCACCCCAGATGAGATTTTTGGGATTGTATGATGGACCATAGCTTATGGATACTTTTTGGGGTAACGTTGCTTACGTTTATAGCTTCTAATCCTTAACAAAAATACTATATGGGGCTATTATCTTATTTTAATACATTTCTATTAGGCAGACATGTAGAGATATATCAGGACCGGTCCGTCACATGGTTTACCAAAAAATTCAACGTTTTCCTCTGCTGTCAATCACAACCCCCCCCCAAGGGCAAAAGGTTCTTAATGTGTGGCCTGCCTCTCAAGCGCCGCTCGACTAATCTAAGTTCAGTGGGAAATCTTCACGGAATTTTGGGTAAAACAAATTCACGTCTTGTGTTTGGACGCATTGATAAGTCCGATAATGACTTAAATCTGCTGCCGTGGTCAAAAGGTATGTGCACACTCCAGCGCACCGCGGGGCTTTCAAAGAATTAAGTGATTAAATCGGCGGAGGCAGTAGGTGGCTAATTGGATAAGCTTTAATCTTCACACCAGCAAAGCCGAGCTCGGCGCAGAACAGAGGAGACGGAGGAAGTTTTAGCCGGTCCTGTGGGAAAGCGGCTACTAAACCATGTCAAGAAGATCATGTTTCCAGTTAAGATGGTAATGACTGGAGCTAGATTAGTATCGGAGAGGGAGAGAGTGTAAGGATCCGAGATGAGGGGAGTCCTGCTGGGTGACCAGGGCAGGTTGGTTTGGGTGTCACCACTTTCTGCTTTTTATATCATTTTATTCTAATTGATACATTTTTATAAATAATTGAAATGGTTTGTTGACTCGCAATAACTTCCATTTAAATCACTCAGTACAGTCTTTACGTGGTGATAATTTAATTTTTTAATTTAATTTTTTTTTTTTTGGGGACACAGTGTTAATAATAATGACCGTACGAGTGTATTGTGCTCTAGCAATCTCAGATGTCACCCTGGAAGCCCAAGGACTGATTAGGAGACTTTACTGCACGGGCAGACTAGACGGGCCAAATGGGCCTGATCTGCCGGCAGGTTCGGTGTCTGTGTGTAAATGTTAACTCCGCTTTTGTGTGTGGGTATGAGAATTCTCACAGGGTGTAGTTCCCTTAACTGGCCACTAGATGTCTCTGTACTCCACAGCATATTACCATAGACGCCGTTACAGGGCACTCACACCTGCTTGCCATCACACCTGTCCTACATACATTTTATTTTATCAGGTTTGTGGATTTAAACCTTTTGTTCCCAGTAATTTAATTATAATAGACGGATGTTACCCTTTGATTACGGGCCTTAAAGGTGCACCTAGGCTCAAAAAAAGCAGAAATACCACTGATACCCGTACTGGGTAAGTAACTAGTCAACACGTCTTTACTTTAAAATTCACAGGAAATCATAATAGCGATGTTAAGAACGTTATATATTTAAAAATGAAACGTTCTGTAAACAGGATAAATAAGCTTCGTTCATCCGTCTACACTTGGGGATTTGGGGAAACAAAGGCTTATTAAGATTTCACACTTTCTTGATTGCGTCCTGGAATCGCGTTACTTACAGAAATACAAAGTTGCACAAATGGGTTACATGAATAGTCGACCAACACTATATTATGTTACATACATCGCTCTCTTTCCCAAACACGACGGAATTGGTCTGTTTGTGTGTTCGTATAATTTTATTTTCTTCTATAATGAACTGCAGACTGAGCAATGATTGTATGACTGTAGTTTTGGATCTGTTTGGGTTAAATCCACAGTAATGCTTAATACAAGTGTTGGGAGTGTAACAATGTAATGTTATTCCCCTAGTTATTTAACTGTTTTAACAGAAAATAATAACACGTGTATTTGGAATTAAGTATGTCGCCAACAGCTAAAATAGTTTTTTTCTTCTTTCTATGGTAAACACATTTTATTACACTAAGGTTCAAAAGTTTGGGGTCACTCAGCTGTTTCTATAAATAAACAAGGACATTTCTTAGGGTTTTTTAACCACCAATTATCCTTTTAAACTTAAACTTGGGTCAGTGAATACAACGTGCCGTTGGAACACGGTGATGGGAGTGATAAAGGGCCTCTGAAGTTTACTTATCAAATAAAGCACATCAGAGAGAACAACATTTCCTATCCCGCAGTAGGGAGATTAAAAAAGGCTGAGGTTTTCTGGAAACGTGCGGAAGTTTGAAGGTTCTGTACAGTAAACATTCTGCGTTCCATATAAGAGACGCGACCTTGGCTACAATATATCTGGATTCAATGTATTTAATGAACGATGACCTTGTACTGCTACACATGTTAATTTCTCGCGTTCCTCCTTAGGTCGAGCCTGATGAGTGGCGGAAGGCCTTCTCGACATAACCCGTGGGTCTTGGAAGAGCCGGAGGAGACCCGAGGACTTGGGTTTGGGGAAATTCAGGAGCATCAGCGGCGGATCATAGCAGGTAATTCCAATTGAAAGAACTGGTTTGCCTATGATTTTCATGTAAGGGCTCCCCTCAGAGGGTGGTTGATGAGCAGAACAGCCTCCCAGCAGAAGTAGTAGAGATTAATATGGTGAGGGACATTAAATATATATAATATATACATAGCTAGGGGCCACTATGCACAATGTGCATTTATTTCTTTCTGTTCGTAAAAAAGCTGGCAGCTCTGTATAATAATTTACACCGATAACGCCGTTTAGTGTATCCGTTAAAAATGCCAAATATCTATAATTCCAGTGCATCCTTCTTTCTCAACGGCGATCAGAAGGATAAAAACTCATTAATTTTTTTTGCCGTTAGCTTGAACATCCTTTTTTTCTTTTCTCTTTGATAATTTTGCGATGAAAATTCATTGATGGGTGGGTGCAACTGTTTGTTAGCATTTGGTGGGCACGGCGACTATCGCTGTGATGCCAGCTGGGCTTCTAAACATCCATCACCCCCCCCATCAGCTTTCCTGCCACCTTCAGATGCCTCTCCTTTCTCATCTTTCCAATGTTTCGGAGTCGGGAGACGCTTGATTAAAAGAATGGGGGGGGGGGGCAAGAAGAAAAAAGAAATACCCAGAGTTTTCTAAATAAGAAGTGTAATTATGGTGCATCTGGCTGCTGCAAAGTTACCCTGGAATCCAAGGACGCTGGGGTGACAAAACCCTCGGCGGATTCACCCCGTTGCCCGATTCACCCCGTTGCCAGGACTCTTAACCCCTCGTGCACGGCAGCAAGAGTTGTTACGCAATGAAAGAGTTAATCACATTTTTTTTCCCATTCTTTCTACTTAGCGATTCAGTACCCATACGCGTTCCGTGATTAATAAATTCCCCAGGGTCATCGGGTAATTATCCTGCTCACGCTCTGGTTATCCATAGCTGGCCATGCGCAGATTTGCATGTTCACTGATTTCTTTCATGTTAATTCAATCAGGTCCCAATCCGGGGCCGAAAGGGCTGATGCATTTTAATAAAAGTAGAAGCGGTAGATGGGCGTTTGATCCACCTGCATATGTCCTGATAATGCGTGTCTCACGTTAGGTATCAGGCCATATATTATTTGTGTAGATGGCCTCCGAGGTGGGCCGTGTAAATGAGACTTATTTAGTGTTACGTGAAATACGGTATATATGTGCCCTTTAAAAACAGGCAAGCCCAGCTGCATGTGATGTAAATCCGTTCCCATCTTCCCATCGCTTAAACCTCTCTCTCTGTGTCTTCAGAACAAGATGCCGGCCTGGAAGCCCTCTCCTCCATCTTAACCCGACAGAAACTGATGGGCCAGGATATCGGGAACGAGTTGGAAGAACAAAACGGTAGGAGTGTTATGATAATGGAGGGTGTGTATAGATGATGGCGATCCGCTGCCTCTGTATCTTAGCCGCCAGCATCTCCGGGCGTTCAGTCAGGACTCCTACTACTTTTCCTTGCCTCGTCTTCTATGATCACCAGCTGACCAGCTGTGATTCCCAACCACAGGAGGACCTCTGAGCATCCATCTTGTATGTGGCACAGAGCGGCTGGTTCTCCATATACAATAAGGTCATGTGACGGTAAACATGCTTGAAAGCAGCTGCTTACCGTATGTCCCCCCCACAGGCCGTATCCAACACCCAACACGCTCATCACGTAACACATAGCTGCTCTGGGATTCCAATGATATTGAATTTGTAAAGAGGTCCTCACGCTCAATAAGGTTGGGAACCATCGCGCTTCGTTGTCATTTTTGTCTAATGGCGTTGAGGCTTACGGAAAACTGCCATGCACTGTTTATAACTATTGTACTTATATTAAGAGAGTGTTACATAACTAGAACAGCCTCCCAGCAGAGGTGGTAGAGGGTAATACAGTGAGGGTGGCATAGACATACAGATTTTTTTTTAGGTTTTGCTAAGGAATGGGTAAAAAACTTAAAATTCCTTTAAGCCTCTCATTAAGCGCTCCATTAGAATAAAATGTGTTCTTCCTATGATGCAATGGAACTTGTGATGTCATTACCATGGTGTCACCAAACAATTCCTTAGCAAAGAAAGTCCCTTATCCTTTAGTTGATCTCGTTCACTCATCGCTACCAAAGAAACCAGCTATTTTTTTTTTTACATTTTTTTGTGTCTGACATTTGCAAACTACTCAGCCCTGCGCAGGATCCATCAGACAGGAATACGAATAATTTCCTCCCAGCGAGAGGATCGTGAAACGTTCTTTTTTTTTTTTGTGTGTCTGCCAAAGGTGACAGATCTCCGAATGTAAATATTTGCACTCTGTCGTTTTTATCCCGGGGTTTCTTGTGAGAACCTGACTTTAAAAATAAAATACAAGCCGAGTAAAACAAACAGAGATCGAGAGAATATACAAAAGCCGCTTGGTGGGGCCCCCGGTAAGCCTCCCGAGATGATAGATCCTGCAAAGGTGTCAACCTGCGGTGGGCTGAAGTTGTCGCGTCTTGGTGCTCGGGCAAAAATTCCGAGCCATTCAGAAAAGGTTCTAGAAAACTTAAAGGGACCTTTAAATCATTGTTTGTAAAGTATAGATTTTTGGCCTTTTTTTGTTGTCTGCTTCCTCTCTGCTAAAAACTAGAGCTTGATGTCCGTCTCTTCAGATGCTTTACACAGAGGGCAGCGGCAAAGCTGTGTGCAAAGTCATGGAATCCCCCGAGTAACGGGGTCTGAGAGACCCCCCGACTCACACGCTAAACGCCTGTTGGATACTGCAGCCAAAATGACATTAAGGAGGAACTAATTGAAAAAACACATTTTTCTCCCTGAGAACAAACCTGGTTTTCTCTATTTTTGTTCTAATTGACTCCCTTTATCTGCAGACCTGGAGGCCGCCATTGCTGTCAGTCATGTGATATTTTCCCAGCTCAGGCACCACACTCGGCTGATTCTTTATGGCAATGCTAATGAAGTCTTCCTCCATAGACTTTCATTAGTCAAAGAGTCCTGACTGGTGACTAAGACTGAGGCATTTCATCATTTCCCATGGGGTGTTTGTCTAGTAGACTAGGCTCAGATAACAGACCGAGAACTCATACAAATGAATGAACCCATTATATTATCCGAAAAACCCAGAACTGTTTTAAAAATAAAGATAAAAATGATCTCATGGTGGAAGTTTTGTCTCCTATGTAGACTTATGTGACAAACTTGTGTAATTGGGAAGTTAAGATTCCAGCCACCCTACCTCTACAATTTGGTTTTCATGGGGCATTTAAAGTAGACATCTAACCCTAAATCTTTATGAAAACAATCGTTGTTCAAACGTTACCTTCTACACTTAATAAACAGAAGACGTTTGTTTAAAATAAGCCACAGAATTTTATAAATATGACCGTAGATTAAGGAAGTCACTTCCTGTGATGTAACTTCCTGTTCACTTTCCATGAGCAGTTGTTTAGTGCTGCACCCTATTAAATCGATCATGAAGTATAGTAGAACTTAGTGATTGAGGGCCATGTCTGTCCTAGTAGCTAACTAGATGCCGACCTCTCGCTACAATGTAGCACGACTCACATCGTATGGTTACGAGCAGAAGTACTTGGCGTATTCCGTCATCAACGCTGTGCCTTATGGGTGTTTTGTTCACTGCTTAACATCCAGGCACCTGGCGTGGCTCTCTTAGCGGGGTCCCAGGGTTGGAAAAGTCCTCCGGCGCTCAAATTGCTGATCACTTGCCCAAGACGTGCGGGAATTGACTTGTATTATGACGTGGGGGGAGCAAAGGTCAGGGCTGGGGCGGAATGGCATAGTCGCGGAGGAATGCTTGGCTCCGTGTCGTACAAATCTTCAAACAAGCCTCGGAAAAGTGGATTATTTGCAGATTGGGTTCTGCAGGCCTGGGTTGAGAACATCAATATAGACAGGACCACGAAGTGTCACGGCGGTTCACAAAAGCAGATTCCCCCCCCTTTACTGCTAGAGGAACACTAGATAAATCCGTACATTCTCACTTCATTCCTGGTTATTGCATGCTTACGGCACTAATAAGGTTGCCACTTGGCTCCAGATTAGAAGGACGCCGGAGGTCGAGCCAGATAGACGTGCCACCTGGCTCAGCGTCCCCGCTGCCGATCCCAGCCTGACGATTTCACATCTGGAGGGGAATTCAAAGTTTCTATCGGACAGGCCTGGTTTTTCCTCGTCTTCCTCCTCGTTCTCCGAGTTTGAATCCTTATGATGTTTCTGTGGCCTGGGATAACCCGGGACGGCAGGACTGTGGTCTGAAACGCGATTTCTTTCTTACTGGTACGTTACTGGTGCGGTTTTTCATGTCCTTGCATTTCACTTATACTGCATAAGAAGGGATTTTTCTCCTCTTTTTTTATGTATTTTCACCAGAGAAGAAATTTCTGGACATCACAGATCTTTACCATTCCTGGAGGCTTGGAGTTGGTCCTCTTGTTGTTTCTTTGTTAATATTTCTCATCTGTTGTGGTTTTTCCTCCAAAAAGTGACACATAGCTGCCTCCAGAACATCCGTGTGAGTGTATAAACATGACCTCTGGCCTGTACTGGGAGGACACGGGTCCCTTTCCACTTTCCCAACTCAATACGGTCCTCTGGGTTTGCATTCTGGACGGAAGAGCCCATGGGGTCTGACACATGCCAACTGCTTTACTAACCTACCCCGCAATCACCCAGAAAAGTGAGAGACGGGAAGGAAAACACAGACAATGGTTACATCGAGGAGGAGAGACGTTAAGATGGGCAGAATTAGTACGGCGTGATGATAGTCCTGCTATGTTGAGTTGGGAAGGAAGATCTTCTGGTGACACTCAGAGCTTCCACGCCACTTGGAGGAATCACTCCAGAGAACTTTAAAGTAATTGAATGTTTTATAGGAACAGAATATTCAGTCTTGCGATACTGCGATGCCTTCGGTGATCATCTCACATTTTGCCGTGGTGTCCTACATGGTGGTGGACAGAGGTCTTGTGCCACCAGAGAGGATCAAGGTCCTGTATTTTGTTTCCAGGCTTTCTTTATCTTACCATCTCACGCAAGCTATTAGAAAGAGTCAGAGAGTTAAACATTTGTTAGCGATTCACAAAATGTTAACAAGCGCCAGCGAGTAGTATCGCTCATTCAGAGCAGCCGGTATGGCGGCAGGCTTCTGCCCGGACGTATTCTCATTTCGTTCCGGTGCCAATAGAGTCTTTTGGAGATCACGCAGGAGCCGATACAAAGAAACAGCGATCCGATATTCCCCTTGGCATCGTCTTGGTGCGGCTCTGTATTACCTGGCACGACGGAGCCCGAGGAGCCTGGCATACAGAAGCCATCTCGGATCATCAGCTGACAAAGGAGCTGACCTTTTAATTTCATAAAGCGACCTACAAGTCCCAAACGGCGGCGGACAATAGGCAGCTCCATTTAATTTGCTGAAAATAGCAGATTTTGTTCCGTTGACAGCTCCGCATTGAGGATTAGCCTCCAGCTGATGCATTTTTAATAGGCCCATGGGTTGCCTTTCTGTACTTGATGGAGTCCTTCCGGACCTGTTATTTCATTTGTCTCTGTGTGGTTTGGTGCCAATTGGATTATAGATGTAGGAACCCCAGATGCTTGCCAATAAAAATTAGCCGCACTAATTAAAGAGGAGCAAAAAAAAAAAAAAAAAAAAGCTTGACCGAAATGTCACTGCGACGAGCGAGCCAGCGAGCGAGATAATATTTAATAACCTTCTTCTTCTCAACCTGATAATGTACAGACATCTGAACGTCGCTATTAGCAACACAGGATAGTCTTATTAATTATGCCACTGATCAGCGTGTATCTTTTTTTTTAAAAAAAATGTATATTCCGTTCCATAGGTTCGGTTTTTATAGGTGGTTTTTCATAAACTTTTAACAGGCAGTTAACTTGGTCTAATATATTTCACAAATTATACTACTTGTTTTTTTGGCAAATCGTGACATTCCACGTAGTCTTTTTTTCACCCTTCTTTACAAAACTAAATTTTGGATGATTTCTTGCAAGCGTGCAATTTAAAAAAAAAAAATAAAAAAAATGTTCCATTCCGAAAATGTTGACTTGTTTGGACTATCACCAGGACTCACTTATACTTATTATGGAACCTGCCTTCACCTAAAAAGTAATTTATTTGTGGAGACTTTAGTCTTTTCTGCCCGGACTTTTAAAGGATCCCTATTCCGGTTGAAACATTTTTATTAAATTGTTTTCTTCGAGCCGTGAAATATTTTTGGACATTTCGAAGCCTGTTTTTAGGTAAAGACTTGCCCTTTAAACGTTTTACTTTATAAATCCCAAATTTTTTAATCTGATTTTTATTGAGTGCATTCCAGCGTTTCACCCAAATGATTACATTGTATTCATACGGGTGAGTGAAAATTCTCGGTAATGTCTGCACGCATTCAGATGTACAGATACAAGAGGGGAAGATGGTCCTGTTCTTGGGAGCTTACGATCTAATAGGCATTTGGGAAGGGAGAGGAAGTATGAAGAAGGTGGGAGACATCTTTGTGGTGGAAGCATTGGAGTTAATCTTTCCGTGGTCTAAATACTTCCTCAGGAAAGGGGATTTAACTGGGAATTCCTTTCATTTATTGGACGCTTAATATCCCCAGGACTTAGACAGAAGTTCAGGGTCAATCGGAATAAATCCTCCACATCCCCTGCTGCAGACACCTCGCTTCATTTAGTTAAATTTGGCTTCCTGGCCATCCCCCCCCCCCCCCCGAGGCTCGTAAACATCACCTGACAGCCTTAAGCTCCCAATGTTATTGGCCGGGACTAAAGGTCCCAAGGTGTGTGGGACTTTTCATGGGAAACAGGCAAGAAAAAAAGAAAAAATTATTAAAACGGGGGAAGTGTTATGACGATATGTGATTGCCTGCGCGGGCCAGCATCTTGTCACCGCAAAAGCATGAAGAAAATATTCTTCACTACTCAGGAATTTCAAGTGAGCCCAAGACAACAAAAGTGGTTTTAATGAATGAATTGAGATGTTTCGTTTGATGTCACGTGACCACTCGGATTCACAAAGATGTTATATGCAGAGCATTAATCCTCGTCTGTTACTACCGGTTAACCCTTAATAGCTCGTTGGGGAAACATCATCTCCGTTTAAAGAGGATGCACGGAACGTTCTGCCTCTTACATTATCGAGTATAAACCTTTCAACGCCTGTGCGGTTCCACGTCAATGAAAAAGACTCCCAAAAAATGTGCGGGGAAACAAGAAGCAACACAAACATGGCATCCGTCGGGTGATAAGTGATGACCTGACATGGAATCCGGTGGCACAGCCATGTTTGGAATCCAAGTTAGACCTGCTGTGGACCTTCTTGGCCTCCGCAAGTAGCAGCCATGTTTGTAATCTCGAAAAGTCCTAGCCCACCAGGAGCATCAGCCATATCTAGAACCCAACATGTTCCGATTACAGAATTTTTCTAGATTTGTTCTAGAGTCTCACAAAGTGGATATTTTTTATATTATTTTTGTATTTTTTATTCCCTTTTTTTTTAAATTTTTTTTATTTTTTTACATTTTTGTATCCTCTGTCAACTGCTCCCAGCGGAAGAGAAACTATGTGATTAATAATTACACATCATTGCGAGCTCAGCGGCAGCCTCAACACCGAGGGCAGTTAAATCACTCCCGGAATCGAGGCCCGTCATACATTCCTTCTATTACAAAAACAACGGCCAGTGCCATTGCTGAAAATGAAAAGTCATAATTTTTCAGGGAAGACCCTCCTGCGTTCGGCAGGTCAAGCTGTGTAGGACGAGGGTAAAAATTAAGCAACCGCAGATGTTCTGCAAATACAGCCCCATTATGTGATTTTTTTTGTTTGATTTTTGCATGCTTCATGATAAAAATAAATGCATTGTCAATTCTTCAAGCACTACAATATTTTCTAACAAAATAGTATTTTTCCCCCTTTTTCCCCCCCTTCTCGATAGAACAAGGTATCACAATCATATTGTGAACCAGAAGGGAATCTGTCTGGGATGTACTGCTTTCTTAAGCCTCAAAATATAAATATAATATAGAATCTTAGTGTTGATCCCATTCCATGTAGAATTTCACGGGATCTCTACAGTTCTCTGTGCTGTATAAGTCCGTATAACGGTCGCCCATTATATCTGATGACCTGTAGCTCGCCGTTTTGGGTTATCAGCTGACGGACACCTCCTCTGTCTTTCTGACCTCACCGATCCAGATGCCCTATGGCTCGTAAAATCCTATCCAATACGGACCTTCATGCATCAGGTGATCCTAAGCAATCTAAAATCTTACAGCTGATTAGTGGAGTCGGATAATATGAGATAATCTCCTGATTGTAATAATGTGAATTAAAATGGCGGTGTTTCTTCGCCAGGTATACGTTGCACACCCCATGCTGGAATTTTCTCTTGAGGCGGTGCATCGGCTGTGAGAAAGGGATTACCGCATCAGTTCGTTTTTCTGTTTGTACTTCAGAACTACACCAAGCCCACACGTTTCAGGAACAAGCGAGACAACGAGCCGCATTAAATATTTCGGGGGGTACAATGGATAGATCTATCAGCCGATCCTCTTCTTTCGGGGAATCCCTAAGGGCGATGCTGTTGTTCTTGGCAGTGTCTCCCTCGGTGAATCATCGTCTCGCTCTCGCGGTGAAAACGTTTTGAGGATGTGGTCCGGGAGCGTTGAGGCATTGTCATCGTGTGAATTCTCTTCAGTTGCCTCGGGGTGGGTTGGGAAGACTATATGGAGAGAGGTCAGCATCATTTAGGGACTCGAGGAGCTTTTGAGTTTGGTCAAGGTGTCTTCGGCCCTTCTCGCTAAACCTGGCTTTTGAGACGTGGCGTCGATCTTCGTAGGAAGAGGTCCAAGAAGGCCAAGCAGAAGACAATTCTCCTCTATTTACTTAAACAACGAGTACATTGACTTCTCCGTGGCCAACCCCACCACAGAGCTAGAGGCGACCTTTACATCTTCTTGTAAACAGAGAAGACTAATAAAAGAAGGAGTAGCGATTCCAGCATTTCCCAGGGAGAGTGCGATTCTGGTTGAAAAGCTTTTAACCTTCAGTATAAATAACGATATTTCTGACGTGGTTCTGTTGTTTGTGGCACCTGCGTTGCTCTACGTGTCTTTATGAGTTTTAATAGATAATTAATCATGATTTTTGTTGGATTTTTCTCATGTCTTTGTTTCTTGGCTTCTCCGCGCAGCCTATTAAAACATAAATCCCCTACGCTCCCACCAGGCGTACGAATGCAAGCAGCTCGCCCGCGCTTAAACCAGATGTCATTCTGCGCGGTCCCACTTGTCCAAAAAAACTTCTACCAAAGCATCCAAGGTCAGCAAGCCGAATGTTTTTATCCCAGCGTTCAGAGGAACCGATATATTGTCCTGTCACAGCCTCGACAAGCTCATTTCTTTTGGACCTATATCATATTGGCAAGCAATCACGACGCCTCAACCCGGCACTCTTCATCGAGACTGCATTAATCTGCCGGCGTAAATCTTCTGTCCGCCGGGCCCCTCTCGGCGGCCCCATATCTCTAGAAATAAAAGGAAGCTTTAGCCTTAATTTGGGCTTGCGCTTTATCTCTGTCACCTTTTCAGCTAGTGAAACAAAGTGGTGGATACATGGAAAGGCACCCTGGCCTGGGAAGAAGATTATAGCACTATTAGTTAAAAAAAGAGTCTGAGCTGTTACTTTGTATCTATGGGTCCATTGTGGTTATTATTTCGGATCAGCACACATGTTCGCTGTCTCTACAGTTGGTTGGTCACAGGTTCATGCAGTAATTGGAGGAAAGCAAGTATATAACACACATAATTTCTTTCTTTCTGGCAGCAGAACCATTTCTGAGTGGACATTAATTTCCCCATATTAGCGAATGACTCTCTATAACGGAATGTCCCAATCCCCCCTCCACGTGTGGTTTAGGACCCTTAGAATGCCCACCTGCAGACCTGGACTCGCTCCATTTAATGAAGTTCCCCCACATTTACCACCCAGTTTCTTTCAGACAAATTACCCTGCCCGATGAAAGCCTCGCAGAGTTATTGCCCTCACACGATAACAGCGGGGTCCCGAATTCTCAGGGCAGTGCAGGTGCTGAGGCATAAGGATATGTATCACGAGACACCGAACCCAAATCCGCACCGTACCCGAGTCACTCATAAGCGGACCCTTTAACCCTTAAACGCTTGGGAGCTAAATCTAAAAGGAAGCCCCCCATAACTTTATGGCGCCGTGCTTGTCCTACGACACTTGTTCGGGTCTTCACTGGAATCAACACGCATCTGCTGAAGAAGTGTTTTCCTGCCAAGGGTTAAGCCCGGTGGAATTGTGGGAAAGTGTCACTTTACTAACAGGTTAGCGGACTGGTGGAGTAATGTAACAGGAAATTTAAAATTACTTTGGTACACTCAAGGGCATCGTGAATATTAAAACTTGCGCGATCACATCAGCTGCGCGTACGAAGGCTGGAAGTCTCTGAAACGCACTGTATGGAGCCGTTTTACACAAAGGCCATAAAGGAACCATAAAAAATAGGATTGTTTGGCCACTATAGGCAGCCTGTGGAACTGATATGTACCTCTGTATGTCTAGCAACATATCCTCATACCTGCCAAGTGTCCCTTTCCTCCCTCGATGTGCCTCTTCCCTAGCTTTGAGCTTGTAATGTTTGCTGGAGCTTGGACAGTTTCCATGTTGCGGCATCTCCAGGTGCGATGGAAGTCATAAACTTCGAGGGTACAATAACAAGCTCCGGGGCAGCCAGCGGCCATTTTAAAATCTGTTGGCATCGGGGGAAGCATATTTATGGGCCATATGCCCCCAGAGGGACCTTAATACTTTGAAACCCTCCATCCCGTTGGGTACCGGATGAGTAACTGTGATTAATGATTTTTTTTAATTCTTCGGTAATTTCATGAGTTTCAGGCGAGGGCCTGCGAGTCGTCTATTTATTTGCACCTCGGGTGGTGGAAGCCCCAACGTGTTTACTGATGTGGCCAGCAGGCAAGTTGCTCTGAAGGATCACAGCTCTCCCTCTCTTTTTTTTTTACAATGAGAAAAGGCGCCCAGACGTGTCCGAAAACCTTTAAATGGCAGACAACGCTACTCTCCATAAACACATGCGGTGTGAGTGGGTCTCGTGTGACACCACGCTGATGGAAGGTGATGAATAATTATTGCCCTCATCTCAACACAGACAGCTGGGATATGAATCCCATATCGGTTCATTTTAACCGTTTTAGAACCAGAGGGGTGAGCTTTGCGTTCCAAAGTCAAGTGGGTTAAACGAGCGGCCAGCCTGTAAACTGTAAACTTTCCCAGGTGGTCTCCGTTCTAAAAATGAATCTTATGAAAGCAAAAATAAACAATTTCAGAAAATGTTAAAACCAACGTCGCTTATGCAGGGTACAGTTATTTAACCCCTAGTGAGCCCTGAAACGTGCAAAAGAGCAATTGTTGTGCAATAACCATAGCAACCGTTGTTGCTGTTAACTTTTCTTTTTACCGCTTTGCACCAAAATGTTTCTTTCTTTCTTTCTTAAACTTTACTATCTCTGCCGGGGAGCCAACCATAAACCGGCCTGCAAAATCAATTCTTTTGACATCTTTTTCTTCTGGCGTTCGTCTGCTTCGGGAATAGACGTCCCCTAAATCTCTCAGCCTTCTAAGTATTTATTTTTCTTGCTCTTTTTTTAAATTCTTGAAGAAAAAAAAAAAAATCATAAAAATACTGATCCAAAACATTTTTTTCTCTCCTTCCTTTTATAAACGGATCCTTATGGCTGAACGTGTATGTTGTTTGTAAGCGGGTATTCCGTGCTTAACCCTTTTAATGACCGAGGGCAAGCATCGCGCTCATGAAGCCCATAAGCCTTTCCCGAATTGGACGGGGGGGGTAAGATTTAATACCCGATATTGAACCTCACAGCTTTGGCCATGTGTACATCGCTATGGAATCTGTTGGTGTTTTGAGATTAATAGTGCTTTAATTGCGCATGATCCGTGGGGTAAAGCACGCCGTGCCTGTGCTGTATGATCCATACGGGGGTCCTTGTCTAACCTTGTCAGCGCTGTGCACCGTAAAGCATTTGGAGGTCTCCGCTGCCCCAGGGTGGAAAAAAAAGATGTCTCTGGGGGGATTGACAACATGCAGCTGGTCCGCACTCCCCTGTCTTCATCGCGGAGATCCTAGGCATGGGGCACCGATGGACGGTCTCAGGCACGCAGCAGGAACTCATTAGAAGGGATTCATCACTCTTGACACCCCGTAATCTGTCATAATGTACTCTCTACGATAGGGAGAGGATGTTGCAATAGCCTCTGTTGGTTGGGGAACATTCCTGCACAGTACATACCCTTTATACATTAAGCCGCGGTTAACCCCTGGAGAACCTGGCGGTCTCCAGTAGCGCCACTTCGTAATTGGGAACCTCTGAGCTCGCAATCTATTGTCGGCCAACGAAATAAGGGCCTAAGGTGAATATATAGTTTGTTTCAAGAGTGAGAAGAACCCCAAATCACATTGTTGGTGGGCATGGTGTATATTAAGACCACCCGTCCGACATGTTAAGATGTTCTCGATCGCTCCAGAAATATAACCATTCTGTCCGCAGAGTGCGGGATTTCTTCTGCCGCCGTTCTAACCATGTATTCCTAGCCAAAGCCTGACGTGGCACTGAGTTTTTGGCCAAGGTTTAGGTATTATGCCTTTTATTTATGTATCTCTTGTGAAGGATTTACTATTATTGATAATTAAGGTAAATGTTATTTTTTGGTCCTCTAAGTAATTATCAAGCTGATGCGGGATCTAGAAAATAATTGTTTTCACCCTTATACAGTCCTCGCCAGTTAAAATGTATTAGTCTTATAAACACTAAACAAAGCAAATGAAAAACTTTTGAACGTTTTGATTGGTTCTTCAGAGGCCAATCACCTGTGAGCCCCGACCATAACTTGAATAGATTATGCAGTGCGTTGCGTCTTCAGGGGTTGAGGCCGCCATTTTGTCGGCTGCGCCGCTGGAATTGACAACATGGACAATTCTAATTGTGATTATAAAGAGAAGACCTCGCGTCTCGTTTCGGTCCCTCGCGTGGCCCTACCGAAGCCTGGACCTGGCGTGCGCGACTCTCCGAGCCTAAGCGCTGCCTCGACTTATGCCTTGTGTCTTCTGGAACGGCACCAGCCCTGCCGGTGTGTCCTTCAGCCGTCGGGTGGGTGGCACGCTCCTAATTTTTTGGCAATGGGGCTCTTGTAGTATTTACAGATCTCTGTCAGTGGTCTGCATTACCTCACTGCCCCCGGCCTCACCGTTTTCCACATGGCGGTAAGAATTATAGGGTATACATTCCCGGACACACACATGCAGAGGCCTCCCCTCGTCCAGCGCGAACCGAAGAACGGATTCATACGGCGAGCACATTGGCTGAGTTTATCCTCCTGGAATTAATTGGAAGCCAAACGAGCCTTCTTACCTTTCCTGTAACCCCAGTCCCCCTCTCTTTGGGCACCTACTCCCTGCCAGATGTTCCTAAAGATAAACAAATGGAAGTCATAGGCTGACGTTATTAACCTCAACAGAGCTCCGCCAAAGCTGATTTTGTGTTTTGAAATACCTGATCATCCGACGTCGGTTCAGAAAAGCCTGCGGTGGGCTTAATAACGTTAATCCACCACATTTTTTTGGCCTCTGCCACCCCCAGTAAATTCGTTATTTTTAAGGTGCCGAGAGATTTTAGGAAACGGGGGGTTTAAAAAATTCTCCGCCGAAAGCCAAAGTTTTGATTGCAGCATTTGTAGGGCGAGGGACCTTTTTGGGGAGGAAGTCTGCGGCTTTGTCTTTGCTTTTTGTCCCGGTGCGCTGAAACCAAATGACAATTTTAATACAGAGGGACGCTGTTCCAAAAACAGGCTTATTACACCCAAATTCCCAGCAGGCACCTGGGTTTCTGTTCTTGTTCAATTTGCATATAAATGTGCATGTTATAGTAGTAAAGAAAGTCCCAATAACCGGTGTTATGTACTAAAATGTATTTTCTCATCTAACCCAAAATGAACGATTTCTGTTCTTCTCTTTGGTTTTACCCCTTTTTCTGTTCCGCGGGGTAGCATCCGCCCCCATTTAAGAGCGTTTAATACACCCTTGCACCCCCTCATGTGGCTGGGCTGTTTATTCCGGGGGTTACTTTGTTGCATTGTTAAAAGGAGAGAGGCTTATACATTAAACGCCAAGGAAGCGGCTGTTTAAAATTCTTGCCCCACGCTCATGCTAAATAGACTTCCTCTCTATCTGCTCCGCCATCCATCTCGCGTCCCAGCGGGCCGTACAGAGGTGAAAATCTGTCGGCTCGCTGAGCCGTCCGTCCCGGGCGGTTTTATCCTGCATTAACACAGAGATCAGAGCGAAAGAGTGACAGCTTTACGAGTGCGAGGTTCCGTGCTCATTATTTCTCAATGAATCCCATGTGCTCCCCTCGGCTCGCTCTGAACATTAGGCATTTGCTCTGAAAGAATATTCACTGGTGAAAAATGCCGTCCCTGACAACGAGGCAAGATGTTTCTGATTTACAGAGCCTGACGACGTGTGCGTACATATGTATAACGTGTTACGGGCATGGTGTGAAATCAGCCTTTCTATACCATGAACGGAGCGCTTCCTGTTAAAAAAAATAATAATTAGAAACGAGACACGTTATGAAAAATCAAATAAAGAGACCACCGAAGCCACTAATGACGATTTATTTGTCGTCGTACAAAATATCATGAATTCCACCTAAAACAGACACTTTACAGCCTCATTAGTGTCCCATCCTACGTGCTGGTACCTGAAGAAGACGTGGAGCATGAGTGGAGTGTGAGCCGTGGAGTGCTTGACGTTACCCTGACCCAATGGCTCACTTGGCAGTAACCTCTTAAGTCTTTCTGAGTTCCGGGTTCTGAATTTCAGTGTCTGGTGACGCTTTCTGCATCCGGTCTGTTCGTGGTTATGAAGCGTTCCATCGGTGTCCATGGTGACTGCACCGCATTAAGCATTCTGCTTAGTGCTGTTTTATATGTAATCCCTCATGGGCTTCTTGCTCGGATATCGTGGACATAGGCAGGCCACCGAGGAATGAAATGTGTAACACGGAAGAATCTTTCTTATGCGGGGTTACTTTGGGACGAGGTGAAAAGCTGTCCACCCAAAAACCCATGCCTGACCCTTCTGGAACAAAACACGCTACACTGGAGTCTCGAGTCTCCGGCTTTTAACCACTCGGTTCTCCTCCCTTCGGAAAGGAGAGGAGGTGGAAACCGGTGTCTTCCAGTGATTCTCGTGGTACTTTACGTGGGAGGTTTCTTTTTATGTTTCAAAGGCCCTTGACGTGCCAGGAGGACTCTCCCGTTCCGCCAGGTTCTGCCAGGCTCTCATCAAAGGCTCGGCGGCTGAGACGAGAGCTTCCATGCCGAGCTGGGTTCTGTTGACCATCCTAAATCATGTCCCCGCCATATGTAGCGCTCTGTCAGCACTCGCTGGCTGTGGAAAATAAGATGGGTATGTGACCTTGCCCCGTCGGCACGGCAATTGAATAAAAGCATGAAGAGAGAACGAATTGATTTAATAAAACGATTATATATAAATCCATTAAAGTAATTAAAAACTAAATATTGACTTCCATAACTTTATGGCAAGTTCAGAACCTTTATTTTTTTTACGGGGGTCTGTAGAAGGTGGAAGATATACATAGGGGGCAGATGCAGACAGCATAGGTATCTTTGACCCACAGAGCTTACAATCTACATTAAGCAAGTCCATGTGCACATGGAAGCAATGGGACTTTAAGGACCTCCAAATAAACCAGAATCATTGACGGTAGGCATGAGAAGCCTACCATTATAAACAATTTTAATGATATCATTGCTGGCAAGGATGAGCGTCCCCTGGACTGTCCTCCAGAAAGTTGCCCCGTTGCTCCAGATGCATAATGGAGAGTTACGGAATAATTACAAGGACAGGGCAGAAAGGTTTAGCGTTTTCCTCCTAACGCCCTCGCGGGGTCTCCTTGACGGGAAAACGCACATGAAGCGTCCATTCCATTTACATGTCATTGTTAGGTGTTACCGACGAGCGCTCAGCTGTGTGCCATGGGGAATTCTGAGTGCCTTTTCCCCCCTTTTATATTTTTCCCTCTTTCCCATCGGAGCTGAGGGGAAAAACTGAGACCCAGAACGCTTTCACAAAATATGTGGGAGGTAAATTATTTCACCCCTCGATCCGAAAATAATGGAAAAAAAAAAAACCAAACCAGCAACGGGTACAAAAATATATCGGTAACCATAGACCATTCGCAAGACAAATACATCACTGGTCTTTTTTCCTCCCCACATTGTGTCGTGCTATGATACAAGGACTGACTGATTTTTCCATATGGAAGAGTAGAGATCATTTGCTCCAAACCAAGAACATAAATATCATTTTTAAACCCTTAGAAGGAGAAAAAAAATCCCGGAGGAGTGGAGGAACGGACAGATGTCGGGTTAGGGCGATTGCAGCTCATTTGGATCCCTTTATGAAGCACAAGTCTTCTGGCAATTGCAATGATTAAAACCTTCCATCTTGAAATGTATCATCATTTTTACCAATTATATGTTTGTGCACCTGGTAGGCACCCCGCCGTCCGATTACACACAACCAGACCATAAATCAGCTTCATGCCGACATGACCCAAAAGAATAACACTCTGGCCGATCCGTTTTTTTGTGTGTGTAATTAAAGGGGCAGTCTAGTCTAAGAAAAAAAGTAATGCACTTACCTTCAGGAGAAGCTGCAGCTCCAAAGCCCACCTTATCGTCTGATGTTTTGCTCCATGGATTGACGTGGCAGACAAGTGCCCCCGTTGGAAGCGATCCCTGCACGTTCGTGACCCCCCTGCAAGCCTCGACCGAGCCAGTTGTGGAGGTGACTGGTGGTATCTTACGTGTCATCTCCTGCATGACCAGTTCCTAGGGGGCGGGGAAAAGGCAAATTCTCTGCAGACTCCCCCCCATGCATTTACAACACTGGCCACACTTAAAATTAAAGGGACCAATTGGTTGTCGTATGCATTGGAGTGCATATGATGGCTGGAGTGTCCCTTTAAGCTACATCTGGTACACGGTGTATACTGGATGCATTTGTATTACCCAGAATCCTTTTCTGTTGTGTCCCATCTATAATTCATAGATTACATGGCGTAATGGATCATACTAGACTTCCGTGATCTCCATCGTACTTTGCACAAACCCTGTCGGCTGACATGGAGTCAATACCCAAAAGATACAAAACCAGTCCCAATGCGTTTTGGGAGAATTACGTGGCGACATATTGTTTTTTTCTCTTATGTTAGTTTATGAAAGTATTTTTTTCCCTTCTCAAAAGATTCTACAATGGAATTGATTCCGGGGTAATTGGACGTTTTTAGTCTGTTAGTCAAAACAGTTTTTCCTCTGGCTTGGAGAAGATGATGAGAAGAAGCGGAGTCTTATGTGTTTTCCATTGGCCAGAGTTGGCTGAACGTTGCCCCCCCTCTAATTCCATCCCTTAATTCCAAATGGTCAATTTTATTGGGATTGTTATCGCCACGTTATGCTGTGTGTGTGAACTCTTTGACCATTCCTGGCCCAAAAACGCTAACATGGTGCAGTTTACAGGATCTGCCCACGGTGGAGGACCTGTAATCGAGAACCAAAGTATCCATGATTGAAATGTATTGACTCAACTGGCATGTGCAGGACCACTTGGTTTGGAGCTATTTGCCCTCTTCTTCTTAGAAGGTACTTTGACATCCTTGCATACCTTCCACTGTTTTAAATAACCAACGAGGGACCCTTATATTTTGGGCGTTGAGGCTGGCGGCTTGGTAAGAGGGCTTTTCTAGGACTTCATTTTGAACCCAACCTCTTCTCCAAGAAATCCGTGATTCACAGCAGGAAAAATAAAGGGTTAAACAAGTTTCATTGGTGATCAGAGAGTGTGTGGGGCTTCACAGCCAGCAAGCCTTGGCATCTAAATGGTGAATTTGGCCTATGCCTCGTTGTCCAAGACGCTCGGTGCGATGCTACTATTACTTAAGGTTGACCGATCCATCAGGTTTCCGGCAGATAATGAAACCGAGTCGTTAAATTATATTCGTTAAAACACGAGCCCGTAAACCCGGCGACTTGCAGGGGGATTCGGAAAGCAGAGAAAGGCCAGAGAGTTGTGGCGCGTGCCAAAAGATTAGTGCTACAGATCGCATGAAAAGGAGTCACTGGGGTAGGGTTTTTATGAGAGTTTTTATGGCTCCATTTCCAGTAGACAGCTCAAGCCAGACAAGAGGCAGATAAGAGTCTTTCTCTCCCTCTTAACAAGAGAAAACTGCCTCCAAGTTTAATAGCAGATCGGGCTCGTTACATTATTAGCAGACATTTACAAGGAGAGAAGATTAACCTCTTTTTAAAGCTTCAGTCCCACTGCTGGATTTCCAGGGCCCACAAACCTCAGACGTTCCTTTTCCGATTTCCAGCGGCCGACTGTTACAAGCAGCTAGTTCCTCTGTAACCTTAAGGGTTAATACAGGATATATGTATACGGATATAACCTGCTCTGCGGGTGCATACCACTATTGAACGTCAGAATAATGTGCTTTTTGAGGAAGTTCGCAGACGTCCCGTTTCCCGCTGGAGTCCGAATAATTAAATATGTGCTGTGTATCAAAGTATACAGTATTTACGTATTCTACGGCAGGGTTTTAATCCTGATTCCAGCATAAAAGTCAAAATACAATTAAGCATTCTGGTGATTTTTTTTTTTAAGTAATAGAGTAAAATGAGAAGTTTATGAAGATTTGTTCGTGTTAGAGAGAGGAATTAACGTGTGGAAGTGGGACATCGCCTTTGTCTTTTCTCCGTGTCTCAGGTCGCGATATCCCAGCGTCTCCACTGGTGTAAGCTCCGTTTCCAGAGCGTTAACTCCCTTGAGTTTATCTGGGGTTCTTGAAGAGTTTAACTTCGCACACGAGAGAAAGTGTCCCCGAGGAGGGAGGCTGTCCGCGGGAGATCTGTGTTTGCCATTAGTAACACTTGTTGTCTTCATCGTAGAGATGTCCAGACTACTACCGGCCATCCGTCTTTCATGACCCCGTAGCTCCTGTATACTGATTGAGGCTTCTGACGGCTCTACATCTGAGCAAGTGAAGGGCCAAGAGGGTCATAGAAATTAACCCATTATAATCCAGCAAGTGCCTTGAGGATCCTCTCAACATGACTCTCCACGGTTTTGGGATTAGAGAGACCTCAGTGAGATTGTCCTCTGAAAAGGTCCAAGTTAACAGATAAAACGGTATAATGAATGCACCTTGGGTGAATTTGTGTATATATAATATATGATATATATCTATATAATATGCAGCCCCAGAAAGAGACCACACAACTTTACCAGCCACCAAAATTCCAGCATGGAGAAGACCCTAATGTGTCCGGTTTGTTGCGTATCAGGAAAACTTCTGAAACATTTATAAATGAATAACCCAAAAATGAATCAACATATTCACATATTAATCTTTCTTGAACAAACCTCACCTTTCCCTGCTGCTTGCGTTAGTTACTCGCGGCATCTATATTCGTTCGTTAACTTGCCGGTGGGGCCGGGTTGTCGTAACGTAGACGACCTTTTTATTTTATTTTTTTGCCCCGTTTCATTCGGCGCGGTGCCCACACCGTATAACGTTATTCGGCACGGCTCAGGTTCGGAACAGATGGTGTTATTGTAAGTCAGGCTCGATTTTTTTTTTTTTCTCTTTTTAATTACCTTCGTTATGCACCTGTATTCCTGGTGTACAAATATTTTTGTTGAATGTGTAAGCGTGTGTGAATGCCCGTTAGGGATTCTTTTTGGGTGTATGTCATCTGAGTAAAGAAATACGTTTTGACCCCTTCTGCCGCGGGGGGACCAGGTGTTCCCGTTTTTAGTGTGACAATCTCCCGATTGAGCCTTGTTTCCCCTGGTTTTTATTTGAGCCCTAAAAGCTAATTCTAAAAGTAAATTACATTTTAAAAGGTCTTTTGAGTTAAACGCCACGATTTGCCCTTCTCACCGCCGTCATAAAAATCGCCATTTTTTTTTATTCTTAAAAATAACATCATTGATAATAAATGTGTTAAAATCTTTTTGTATGATGGATACAATGTATAAACTTGTTGGAATCATATGGATTGGATTGGGGAGAGGGTTAGGACTGGCCATAGTTTTTGACCAAGGTCACCATATGCTCCTCCTCTTGGCTATACCAAAGTATATGGCGGCAGTAAAATAATCTTATGACATCATCAACTGTATGATGATATGCCAGGACTTTGTGACGGTCACTCCTGTGAGTCATTTTCCACCGACAGTCTGCGTGCTATAACCGTGTACGTATCTCAGAGAGACCAATATGGTTCCACAGACTGTCTCTGTTGATCACGCGGGACCAGAGATCCCAAAGAGATCCCTTCTGAGAAGCCAAAGGTGTGCCGTCCCGCGTTCTGCCCTCCGGCCCATGACACCGGGTAGAATGGACTCGCGTTCCACCTCCTCCCTCTTGTTTCCGAAGCCTTTGTTCCGGTGCCAGGTTGAGTAACTTCCTTGGTTGACGGTCAAACGCAACAAATTCATTGAGGCAAATCTGACGCACCAACAAGCCTTGCAGTGACTCAAAATAAACTTCCATCTGTGTTCTGGGTCCGTCCAGCAACAGAAATTGGCTCTGGACGGGGATCTGCGCATGCTGTACTTTTTATTACAGCTTTGTTTTGTTTCTGATACATTCTTCCATTTTTCCAGTCCAGCGGGTCAAAGCGGTACCAGCTCCCCGCTCCCGCGGCAAAACCAAAACACCACCAAGGCGGGTATTAACTTCTTGACTGCCGGAAGGGACATTTAATACAAACCTAAAGCTCCTACTGTTTTTTGGATGGCATCCCTAGAATTCTTAAATCCCTTTCATGTTTTAATCGGGGGTTAATCGGATCCCCGCCAGCATTGTTTAGCGTTGTCAAAAAAATCACACACCTTTCTCTCTCTTTCTGCCTAGTGGGGGTATTTAAGTGCGTCCTTAGCAGTGTCAGAGCGATCCTTCTTAAGCATGGATACTCGGAGTGATAGCGGCGGCGTTTGACGCGGCAGAATCCAGGTCCGTGTGTAGAACACGCTTTCCCTGCCTTACAGCCTCTTATCTGCTCTGCTCGCGCATGCTTTCAATTACACGACCTGTTATCCGCAGCCAGATAACCGCAAGAGGACGGTCCAAATATTCCCCTCCGAAAAAGAGCCCTCGCCTGCGCAGTATTATTGGGGCTTCTGACCACATCTGGAAGGAAGAGGATTCCAGCAACATTAAAGAGTAGTATTTGCGCTGGCACGGCGACACGGTGGTATATGCCAGCTGGTAATAGCTCTTGGACGCCCCTAAATTCTCCCTGAACGAGTCCCTCCAGAAATCATTCAATTAAACGTGGCCCGAGTTTAACCCCCCGTCAGCCGGGGCCAGCCGTTGATGTCAGCGGAATCCTCACTCCGAGCGGTTAAATTATCTGTTTTGGTTGTGAGGTCATCTGCTAAAAATGCAAAAATTTCCAGGCTTTCAGGTTCACCAGATTGGGAAAATATTTTCAGTTATTTGTCACAATGTTCCGTGAATAGAGTTGGCCAAAATCTTTAATTAAACATACTGAAGCTCCTCGATTCTACAAGCGGAGCCAGATAGCTTTGGATGTTGCCGAGGTTCAAAGTCGGTTCAACGATCCCGCAGAGCTTTCTGAGTTTATTCCTAAACCCATATCCAGCAAATTTAAACCCAAAACTGTACTCGGCTGCGTCTTTTTGGGGAACTCGCCCGCCGAATCTGACGTTATCTTCTCTGAGTGTCGCGACTGAAACCATTTGCAATTAAAGTTTACCCACGAACCTCTGCAAATCGCTCTATTCGGCCCCGCTTGGTCGTATTTATTACCTTCTGATGGATGAGGCCGACGCGCATTTTCTAAAAAGACGAGAGAAGGTCATTATCAAGCCTCTATAGTGTCAAGCGTGATTTTATCTTTTTTTTTTTCCTTTCTTTTTTTTCCTCCTTTCAATTTTCGCCCATCTTGTTTCCAAAAAAAATAAAATGGAATTTTTTCGAGCTGTCAATACGCAAACTTTTTTCTTACGGAGAAACCTATTACTGGTTTTCTCCGTAAACGGAAGAAAAGACGAAAAAAAACAAAAACGAAAAAATATATTTTACATATATCTATTTTTTCTCTTTTTGTTTTTTTCGTCTGTTTTTTTTTTTTTTTCCTGTTTCTGTTGGTCGATGAATAATCCCCAAAAATGTTTTTTTGTGGATATCATTTGTCCTTTAAGGCCTCAAACCCCGGTAAATAATTGCGTGTGTATTAAGATTAACCCTGTACTAGCAGACTGTGTGGAAATAGTTAAATTTCTTTTAAAGAAACAGTGCATAATTAGGCGACGGCTGTAGTACAGGCAAATATTTTCATTTGATGTATCCTGAACTTGCTTATGAATAATAATTAATTCCCAGTTCAGAAAGGAAAACAGTTAACGATAATATATATGGGTTTTTGCGTGTAATTTATTGCATATGTTGGCAGCGGGATAATACCGCAGTATTTGTAGCGGTGTCGCGCTGTGCTCTGGGAGTGTTAATACGGTGGTCTTGGCGCCGGTCCATAGAATACACTTGGCGTGTGACACATTCGGAGTCGGCAGGCCACGCTTACCCTTAATTGAGTCTTGGGGAGTTCCTCCGGAGTTCTGCCTTCACCTGTTTTATGGGGTATTGTGAGCGTCCCTCTCTCGTGGTGGGAATGGTGGGATGTCCAACGCAAGCTTTGCTAGACCACAGAAAAGATCATCTGTGAGGACGCTGAGTTTTTTCCAGGTGAAAAAGTCCACCGAAACTTTCTGGAATGTACTACCTATTGAGTCGGATAGTCCAGGTCTTTAGGCCATTGCTTGGCCAAGCGGGGACATCTTCAGCCCATGGTCTTAGTTTAGGACAAGCTATGTTTTTTATTCTTCAGAAAATAACAAGACTTTTAGTCACTGTGATCCCGTCACTTTTTTAGATGATTAAGCTGTAATTGGTCTAGAATGCCAGGTGATTAGTTTAGGTTTTTGGAATAAATTTGGAGCCCATACAGTGATTTTCATCTTTAGGAGAGGAAAGTTTTCTGAAAATCACTTTTTTCTTTTTTTCTCTTGCTCCTTTTTTTTTTTTTTTTGCGCACTTTATATCATAATTTCAGAGTTTGACAGAGAAATCTGCCAGAGGATATGTCAGAGTACACGGACGTAGCTCGATTCCTTTAGGGGACAAACAGAAGGGTTTACAAAGACGGAATTATAACAAGCAGGGATCAGATCGCTTAACCCTGTAAGCGCATGAAGGCTTCCTTTACACACCCCATAGTCAAAGGGTTAACCTATTGAATATAATCATGCAGAGTTATTTATATATATATATATATATATGTGTGTGTAATATGTAGATATGTGTATCGTATGGTGGCACATTTTGTTACTTTGTTACATTTTATATCAAATGAAATGACATTTTCGAGGTTTGTTTATTTTAAACATTTGAGAAATAAATGGAGCAGAGTTGTATTTCTGTTAATTCAGAGGACCCGCTATCAGTATCAGCACATTGTGTTACTTTCTGTTCTAAGGATTAAGACGTAACGACGTCCACGACGTTGACCTTGTAGTCTCTTAAAGGTTTCATTTTCAGGGTTGGTATCATATTCTTCAGCCCATGATGGACCAAGCTTTACTCCGCTAAATACACAACTTCTGCGTCAGTTCCAGCATGTGATCCTGAAGAAGGCATATAGCCCCACAGAAAGGTTCTCCGTAGCTTGTAGGCACCCGATGTGATGCTGATTAGCAGGGTGGCATCATCTTACATCTTACATCAAGTCGCAGCCTATCACATTTATTAAGATGCTATTTGGAACTCTTCAAAGTTCCATTAAGTTCTTAAACTTATTGAAGGCTCCAGAATGATTTTATTCTTGTCGGAAACAATGTTGGTTGGCTCTCATATCTTACAACAATTTAATCCCGATGCAAGCTTTGTAATGAAACAATGTAGCTCTGGAGACGTGTCTTCTCAACCCACCGCCAACCTAAATATCGAGGAGAGGGGTTGTGGAATCAAAGCCGTCTAATTGCGTTCGTCTTCCCGCCTACGTCTTATTTCATTTTCAAAGGACATCTTATTGATGCCAAACGTTTGTTGAAATATATTATCTCTCGCAGGCGTCCGAACTGAGAACAGATATGTCCATCCTCCCCCACCGCGTCCCGGAGGAGATCGTCCTCCTTTTCATCCCCTTGGAGTTCATTTAATCAACACTGTAATATCTCTTTTTTTGTTTCTTGTTTAAGTTTAAAGTAGGGTAGGGCTTGCATCTGTTGGTCTAGCGGTGTATTTTTTCCATCTGTAAATATATTTATGAACATATGTTTTCTACTGCCATGTGGTATTTTGTGTGTGGATATGGGGGTAAAGGTTGAACCGTTAAACGTTCTTCTAATTTGAGCTTAGAAGTTGTAGATTATATTTATGATAGCAAGGTCTTTCATGTGATCTCATGAGCCGTAGTCTATAGGGGCGCGGTGTGATACAGGTTTTGGGTTCTCTCTTGGGATATCTCTCTGAATTCAGATGAACCACCTGAATTAACACCGCCTTGGGTATCTAGATCACCTTAACTCATCTAGTCGACCTTCAACATGATTTTCCTCTGTGATGACTTCTGACTCGACCTTTTTTTTTTTTTACACAATTTTATTTACTTTGTATTTTCTGTCTCCTGGCTTCCAGAATAGTTATTGAACCTTTCCCACTAGCCTCGGATCTTCAGCGTTTTGTGGTATCGTCTAGCTGTTGTGTGCTGCTAGAAAAGCTAAAGCTTTATACCCAAGGCCAGACAAACTTCCATAATTGATGTTCCTCGCCAGTAATATCTCTGCTCCATTGTAGGTCCAAAAACAGTGAAGTTTGTTGTATAAATAATCTATTGCATTATTGATATCTCTGTTTTTCAAAGGTTTAAGTTAAATGACCACACATCAATACTATATATATATATATATATATATATATATTATATATAATATATATTATCATACTAAGTGAAAGCATACTGAGGAATGTTTGGGCTTAGAGAAGTATCTTAAAAGTTGTCTTAGACCTTTGCAAATCAAGGGTTAAAACGCAAGATCTAAGCTGCTGATATTTTCAGTGTTGAGGGAAATATTTAGGAGATGAGACGTTTTCAGCCCGAAGGGACTTCTGCACATCTATAGACGTAAGACGGAAAATGCTCAGAGCCTGATACAGGATCCAGGCATGGCAGCCTCTCCCTGATACCGTGGATAAAAATACAATGGCTTATAGAATGTTTAGGTAATCGGTTAACTCCTTAGCTAGAACATGTACTCAGCCCGTGGCCGTCCAGCGGGTTCCTGAGCATTATTCACGTGTGACGCCGACTACACTTGGGAATCTCCAAGCAGGACCTTCTTTGGACCTTGTGAGGTCCAGCATCTCCTGCCACTTGCATGCCTTCTAGTGTCAGAGCAGAAGGTCACTCGCTCGTCACGTACTAATTACCCCCTTTGGTTATGCCGCCTCCGTCTAGCGCGTTCTCGACTGACATTGCATCGTTTGGGTTAAAAACAAGACATGGATTCCATCCCAAAGCACAGCCGAATATTCTGGAAAACCAGTGATTTATTTAGATTGCGTTTCAGTAATCCTCTCATGATTTGAAACGATACATCTCGGAGTCTGGGGGTTAACCTCTGATCCCCTCAATGAAAAGTTCCCTGGCTTATTTGTGGGAGAATTCCTCCCCATGTTGGTTGGGTTTTAAGGGTTAGGTTCCCAAGATGCGATCCTAGAATCACGTGAACCGCTTGGCATACACAGTAACAACGCAAGCTCTTTGGATACAATGTTACCAACATGTCATTTCAACGTTATCTGTGCCGTTAACCCCTATCGCCCAGGCTGAGCCGCTTCGGCCATAAATACGGGGATACCTTTACATACAGAATTGGGGGAGAGTTTACAATATCGGTTTTAATTTTTTAAACTTCAAAATTCCAGAAAGTATGAGATTTAGGTGCTTTGTTCCGGTGTTAGGAACGTTCTAAGGTCTGTCTAAATTCCAATTTCTATTTTTTTTGCAGAAATTATCGACGATCTCGCCAACCTGGTGGAAAACACGGACGTGAAAGTCCGCAGGCAAACGCGCAACGTAACACTGGTAGATAAGAAGTCCGGCTCTTGCGGTAAGTTGTCCACGTTTTGGCCAGATGTGGAGAAGCCGTTGATTTACGGCAGTGTATAAAGTACCTGCCCGGTTATCCTGCGTATAGAATGAAATCTGTGATTGATTAAAGCGTGACCATTTCCAGAAGTCAGGGAGGGCGAGGAGCATTTTATACGTAACTCTATGGATTGATCATAGCCCGGTGGAGGGGCGAGAGGGAGGTGGGATGGACACATTTAACAACATAAAGGGATTTAATAAAGTACAGGAGGGGAGTCTATTTCAAAAGAGGGGAAAGAAGCCAGAATCTAACACAAGAGGGTCAGAGGCTGAGAGGGTGGTAGATAAGTGGAGCAACCTCCCAGCAGAAGTGGTAGAGGCTAATCCAGTGAGGGTATTTAAACATGCATGGGATAGACATATGGCTCCTGACTGATTATGATCGGAGTCTTTACGGCAGGTAAAACGGGCAGAGTAGCCGGAAGATTTTTGTGAACAATTTATGGTAAATCATGGATTTTAAGATGGAATTTGGTTGATCAGCCCCCAAAGTGCCGTAATCTGCAGCCCATTTCGATGTCCTCCTGACTATGTAACCTACGCAAACATGTGTCCTGTGATTTTGAAATGTACCCTGTTTTAACCCATTTAATGCCGGTGGGTCTAGCAGAGTCCGACGAGCGTCTAATCCTGCACCAGCAGCTCTTCCTCCTTTCCATCTTCTCTTTAGATATATATATATATATACATACATATATATATATATACACATATATATATATACAATTCCATTCATACAGTCAGGTTGCCAGGTGTTTGAAAACCTGCCAAAAACCAATAGGCACCCCCCCCCCCGACCCTGCTAAGGCTCAGAGACCACCCCTCCCCCCCATCTTTTCATTGAATCCAAGGACCATTTTTCTCATACTTTCAATATGAAAATCATACTCTAAAAGGGGTCTTATTAACCCTATCCAGTAAAAACAAAACCTTATATATCAGTGGGTGTGAATGTGTTAATCTGAACGTCAGAATAATTCAGGGGGCCAACAAGCTTTTATTTGTAAGATTGGGGGCTGGATAGCGTTATAGAGCTCTGTGTAAGGCAGCGGGACGTTTTCTTGTGTCCGTTTTGTCCTGGCGCTCGTCCAGCCCTCGTTATAATATACTTCGTTATCATTGTTTAGTTGTAGATGTTGGTAGAGGAGTGATTGTTTTTGGGACGTGTGATCCGAGCCGGGTCACTGTGCCATAGATATATATATATATTGACCGCCTTTATAGTCTCACGGCTGTTACTTTGTTGTCCTGGTAATTATCTCACAGAATCCTTATATTTGTTCACAATAACTGTTAATGACTCCCAACGCAAGTCCTGGCATCTGCTGGGCTGGAGTGCAGCGGAATCATCTAACGGAGTGCAGGAAGGGGGCAGTTTCAGTAGACTATTGCCCCGAAAAGCCTCCGATGATCTGCAGAGAACCATGAGTCTCAAAATAGAACGAACTAATGATAAAGTCCGTTTATGCCTCTTAAACGTGAATTCGGCACTGTCCGTGACCCCGCGTCTCCTACCCACGGAAAGACTCCAGGGATCTCCGATCTACGGAATGCTGCCCATTATCGAACAAACATTTATTTATTCTTTAATTGGGTCTTACAGCTTTCGTTCCGGGTTGACGCTTTCTTTTGAAACATTTGCTGCGTTTGGGGCAAGCGTTGAGGAATCTTAAACCTGTCTGTGCTCCTGCGGGCCGCGGAGGGATTAAATAAAAAAAAAAGGAAGCCCAAAGTTTTGTAGAGAGAGGCCAGCTCCGTATGACCCTGGAGTGGACGGGGTGACAGATAACTAAGTGGATTAAGAGCCCAATTTGTTTCGTTGCCTTTGATGCGAAGAAGATCAAGGCCACCTCTCCCAATTCGAGATCAAGGTCAGAGGCGAGGGTGGTGATTTTTAAACACCAAAAACGAAGCGGGCGTCCCACAATGCTATTGTGATTGGTCTCCATGGGTGGGCACTTGGCTGGGGGGATTCAACGGACTGAGAGAACGTTTCTTAGGGAACCGCTGGGATTCATCCCAAGAGAGATGACAAACGGGGGACAAGTCAGGCAGCGAAGGAAAACATAAGGGTCAGATAGCGCTGTCTGGGCTGATCATGGGAACATTAAACTCTGAGTTTGCTTAATCCCCGAGTTACAAGACTCCGGTTTTCATGGATGACTTTTCTTTGTTACTTTCAGACAGCAAAGTGGGGAAAAAAAAACTTGTCTTATGGAAGCCTTCGACTTTCCCTCATGTCCCAAAAATTAGACTAACCCCGGACTAACCAGTGACATATCGCTAGGTCGTTTAAGGTAATTTAAACACGCATGGGACAGACATACGGCTCCTGGATCTAAGACGAGGCCAACGACTGATTAAGGTTTGAGTCTTTACAGCAGGAGAAACGGGCGACTAGATGGGGGCCGGATGGGGGGCCGATCTGCCAGCAGGGTCTGGGTTTCAAACAGACGATGTACTAAACAGTGGGCTTCCATGCCGTTCTTCGAACAGCTTTGGTCGGTCAAAGCTCAGAAGTTGCCGGAGCCAAAGATTCCCGTAATTAGTTTCTACTAAATGTAATTTATTTTCCATAGTAATGTAGCGAGAGATTGATATAAATTTGTTACTAATGGAACTGTAGGTGTTGCGAATGGATACACGGAGCACAATAAGGCGTAAGGAATACACGTGTTTGTGAAATCCTAGCGTTTAGACTACGGCCTGGTTTTCATCTAATATTAATAATATTTTGCCTCAATGTTAA
This sequence comes from Spea multiplicata, assembly GCA_009364415.1. NCBI lineage: Eukaryota > Metazoa > Chordata > Amphibia > Anura > Pelobatidae > Spea > Spea multiplicata. Next base: position 10,915,816 of record VKOC01000010.1, read on the forward strand.
CCTCATAATTCTAAGATTTTTGAGAGTCTGGGAAATAATAATACGCAGTTGGCATACTTAGTATGTGAAAAAAGCCTCGCTTTATCCAACCGTTGTGTATTTCCACAAGTTTTTAGGTATTAGCACTTAATTTAAGGTTCTCTGTACCAATCCATGTTCAGGAAAACGGTAAAATATATATATATGTTTCGACGATCCAAAGATTTAAAAGAAAATCAGGCCGGTCATTTCCTGTTTGCCCTGTTTGCCTTCCCCGGGTGAGTTTTACGGGTAATAAAAAAAGTGATTTTTCCTTCGTATTTCACGTCATTTTGGGTCACAGCTGGACAACACGAGATTAAAATCCACATCACATCACGATTTGGGACGCGAGTTCACAAAGGGGTTTCATCGCTAAACTGTGAACACATCGAGAAGCTCGCCAAGGCTGACTCTCCATAAAGGGAAAAATATTCAACTCATGCAAAAACCCAAAAAGATACAAAAAAAGGAACTATCCAACTAAGAGAGATGTTAGGACACGACTAAACGGCTATTTTAATGACTCAGGTGGACCTCTGGGAATGACTAAAACATTAACTTTGATCCAACTCTACGCCTGGAGATTGTGAGAACGTTTCGGGAAGGCATGAGGTCCGACACTTGACGCCATGACTATAGCTGGTGCCATGAAGGGTAACTCTGCTGTGAGAAGTCGTAAGATCTATGGGATAGACATACGGCTCCTGAATCTAAGGCGAGACCAACGACTGATTAAGGTTTGAGTCTTTACAGCAGGAGAAACAGGCAGACTAGACTGGGGGCCGACCGGTTCTGCTCTCCGGGCAGATTCTATGTTTCTATCCAAGAGTCTACTGACTGGCCACGCGGCAGCCATATTGAATTCTGCTCTTTAACTAAAACAAAGTATTTCGTGTGTTTCTGTGACTCCATCCATCTGGCAGTGTGCAGGTTAACCTCCGGCTCTTATAACAAGTTACAGCATCTTCTTTCACCAAGAGGATCATAAATCTGGACTTAGCGTTTTTAGCTGCCTTTTGCAACTTTTTTACTTGCTAATGCCCAGAAGCCTGACTTCAAACCTTTCGAAAAAGTTGGCCGTCCTCGCAGAGGCCAGCACTTCTCGAAAGATAATTTGCTTTCTAAATAATGCTGGGATTTATTTGAAAGAAATCTGGATGACATCATGGCGTTCGTAGTGTCTGGATATGGGCTTAACCGTAAAATCTGGGCACTTCTACTTCGGCTCCGCAGACCACGGGTTGAAACATTGTCAACTCTGGAACGGGTTCAAAGCGAGTTTGTAATATCTCTGCCGCGTCAGGAGCTCAGCCGCAGGTGGGTGACTCTCCGGGGCAGGAAGCAGTGAGTGGTGGGGGAATACGACACAAGATTATGGAGCTTCTGATGAGTCTTTCTGGAGGCAATATTAAGGAACTCCTAAGAAGGTTTAGGAAGTTCTAATGGCGTTCATTGGGCAGATTACTAGAGAAGGCTGTAGATAAAGGAGATGTTCTAGGCTGAGTTCCTGGACGTATAAGTGGTGGATAAGGAAGGGTTATTACTCTGGCAGGGGTAATATGGTGCTTTGAGGTGCTCTAGAGGGTCAACAGTGGATTTAAGTGCAGATGGATTACCAAGGGGTGCTTGCCGGATGGGGGTTTAGATGTTTCTGCCCCGAGCCCTAGACCATCAGGACATACAAAGCAGGGGCAGGGTACCAGCTAGGGACTCCAGGACGCCTCTTGCCCCTTGGCTGAGTAATTATAGGGAACAAATAAACAAATTATGCCTTCATGGTCCATTAATAATAAAGGCAGTGATATCGACGGACTATATTGCCGCCATTTCTCTTACTTGGTGGATATTGTCGATGTTGTATAAAGCACCGTGACCTGTGTTGGTGGTTTTCGCGAGGCTTGTTGTAGCGAAGACAAAGATAAATAATGGTCTCCTTCTGTTTTGCCCACATCCCCTGAGCTCACCCCCCTCCCCGTTAAAGTGTCTCACACCAGCTTTATTTGCCTAATAAACCAAGTCTTCAATGCCCCGGGGAAATGCCTCCATTTTTCTTCCAAAGACGCCTAGTAACGACCAAACAGAGAGCCGGCAGCCTGCGCCAAAGGCACAACAAGGAGAGGAACCGGGGGATATCGGCCTTCATTCCACGTCCCGCTGCCCCTGACAGCAGGGAGCCTTTATTTGAAGATCCCAGAAACTCGAGTCGCTGGCCCATTGTCTTCCCATCCGAAAAAAAACCCCAACCAAGGGATATTAATGTATTCCAGAGATCAGCCATTCCGCTCCCCACTCCGGTTAACCTCACCCCTCTCTTGCTTTTCATAGACTTTATTTGCAGAGCTGAGGGTGGGGGGTATAAATGAGAATTAGTGTGCAATGAATGCGATGGGGGGGCAATACATCACCCAGGAGACAGAGAACAAGCTCTCCCTATTCCAGGCGGTTTATACCCCACTGGTTTCATGTGTAGAAGCCTCCAAAAGGTTTCGTGTACACCCTTTCACTGCTGTAAAAGGTCACCGCTTCGGGAAGTCTCCCGCCGGGCGCGTGAAAACGCACGGCACAACGCAGGGCAAGTGAGCTTGCAATCAGCCGACCGTCTTTCACTCACTCCGTAGTTTGTATACGTTTGATTATTAGTAAGGTTACTCATGCGGAGTAATCAGCGGGGTGGGAATATATTCTTTCTACGTTTTTATGTTTCTGCGTTTGTGGTACATTCCGGAACTTCCTGTTTAAGCAGACTTAGTGAATCTGGCCTTATTTCTTTTATTAGCTGCTGCCCCAAGACGCACCAGTTAAAGCTCCTTTTCGGTGCAATTTTTGTAAATGTGTACCTATTCAGATGTTAAACGGCCCCCATCATCCTCAGCCAGTGTTGTTGTTATGAGACTTATTGTCTCGTATTGTAGCTTTTCTACGAGTTTCCACCTGAAGCATCTGCCACCGAATGCCATATAAACACCTGCAGGTCGCGACCGTCACGTGACATAATGTGCCATCAACTGCCCGAGAGATTACACAACATTTATACGAATCGCCTTATTCATCAAATCGACGATTCCGTGGTCTCTTCTATTTCATTTCTTCCAGAACCTTCTTAGAATGCGGCTATAAACGCAGAAATCAATCGATCGATCTGTATGTTGGACCGATATCCCCGTCGGCCTGAGATAGATGGCGTGGTTGGTGTTGCCGTTAATCTATCTCGTTATCTGGGTCGTGGAAAGTGGGCACTTGCCGTGGCTCTCTGGTCCTCTGTGCCGCTCGCGCATGTATTAATGACTCGGTTTGGCTGAAGAGTTCTCGAGCGGGTTGGCCTCATGGGGAAATTTAGCCGAAGATGTAGAGACCTCCTTTGGGATTGAAGACGCGCACAAGAAGCCTCATTGTTTTCGTCCCGGCTCGAGAGTCCTTCAAACCCCATTCTGTTGCAAGTGCAGAGCTGTGCGTAGTAACGATCATTTATCGAGATGGATCTGAGACTTTTCGAGAGCGCTCAGCGGCGGGGAGCTTCTCCGTACCCCAACCCTCCAACAATGTGAAGCTCTGTTCTCTCTCCCAAGGCCAAAGCATGCAGAGCCACAGGATGGCGCAAGGCCACCATTAGCGGGAGGCAGTTGTATGGGGCCTGTGGAGGACCCCCATGGTGTGCTGGGCCGTACCCTTACCTTGAATATCGGTAGGGACTTACATGGCGGTCAGGAAGCCGTGGTACACAGAGGCTTTTTTTAACAGAGGGCACCTTAAGTCATTAACACGATAGGCTCAGACAGGAAATGGCCCCCAGGCCCCAAATTAATAATGGACCTTTAAAAATGTTCTGATAGCGGCCCTTCAACTCTAGTTCACCTTATAGGAATGAGTACAAATTTTTCTCTGAAGTAAATGGCATTAAAACCTTTGAAACCCATCTTCCGAGCCTTCTTTATGACCATTTTGCATTGAACTCAGCAGGGCTTGATCCTCCCCGAGACTCCGTCACGATAAATCGCTTGGTTGGAGAGTCTCGGTGCCGTATAAATGGCAGTGACTACTGGATATGACAGCCCCCCCACCCCCACCTCCGCAGTTGTGAGCGTAGAGTTTAGTTAATCGCCACCTCAACGTCTAATTAACCAGGAGGCTCCCACATCAATTATCCGACGCGATTGTCTCAATATTTCCAGCGAGCCCGCGGAGGAGAGCAAAACCTCTGGGCAATTTACTGCGTCCACCATATTTAAACCCCCCCCCATTGAAAATAATCTTTTTTTTTTTTTGCGCTTAATATTTTGTGTGGAATTTGGAAATTGCTGGAGGGTCTGACAGTGATATGTTTGAGTTGGACAAGAAAGGAAAATTAAAGCAATTTCCTAAAAGAAAGATGTGAATAAATACATGGAGATTTTTTTCAAACAATTTTAGAAAGAAAAATCATGCACAGCTGGAGGGTACTGCTTAATTTTGCCCCCAACCCCCTTAAATTCCTCTTTACCTCCCCACTAACGGCTCCCTCCTCATACCCCCCCCACCCCAGTCAGATTGTCTAGCTGTCATCCTATTTTGCTTGGCAAGGTTTAACCCCCTTATCCTCAAGCAAAAAAAAATTGCCCCAGCTGTTCTTGCCTCTTAACCCTTTGATGTCCAGAAGAACCTGGAAAACAGACGCACGTTAAGTAAGCGCGCTAAGTAACTCAAAAGGCTTTTTATCGTGAGGCAGGCTCTCAGCAGTTGAGTGAGCGTAACTGTGAATCAAGTCCACTCAACGGCCTACACTCAACCAGTTGTTATAAAATTCCAGTCAATTTAAAAAAAATTTGTTGGCCGTTGAGTTGGCCGTTGAGTTGGCCGTTGAGTTGGCCGTTGAGTTGGCCGTTGAGTTGGCCGTTGAGTTGGCTGTTGAGTGGAAGGTTTAGTGGAAGGTTTAGTGGAGTTTTTGAAGTTGTTTGAAAATGGTAAGCCAACCAGCTACCCCATAAAACTCAACCCCCATCTTCTCTGACCAACCAGACCACTGTCTTGCGTGATTCTCTCGATTGTCAGACCCAGTGATCCACTCAACCGCAGTCAAGTGGAATAAGATGGCAGCTGGATCCGGCTCGGCCGACGCGTCTGACTCCGTTCAGCAATAACAGATTTATTGTCAGACTTATGTTCAGGATGGACAACGCGGATAATATTGGAAGCCATCGCACTTGCAGCCAAGATATGAGTTGTTCAAACGCTCTAGAGTGATAGATAATTCCGGCCCGTGGGTTCCCGGTTGGACTGCAGGGAGGATATAATGCTCTGGTAGAATTGTATTGGTTTTATCAAGAGTTTATTATTATTATTATTATCATTATTATCATCTTTTATTTATATAGCGTCAACAATCTACGCAGCGCTTGATGCAATCCATATATTAAAGGGGTGCGAGTTGAATGTAGTGGTTGCTTCTGGTTGCCGTCGAGCGGACGTAGAATGTGAGCTCTTGGGAAGAGGTTCTCAAGCCCTCTGCTTGGATAACTTTATATTTCTAGACATGTTCTGTCTCTTTTTTTTTATTATGTAGACTTTTAACTGATTAAACGCTTTTTAGCATCTCATTGACATGGAAATTTAGAACAAGGACTGATGCTGTGGATTTGGGGGGGGGGGGATAAAAATGTTACTAAAAGATATTTGATTTTCTTTGCTTTTCTGGCATACAATGAGCCCCCGACCCCCCTCCATCCCACCCAGCCGGTAATGAATGTATGAATGTCTCCAAAGATGCCGTTTTCAAGTATACTTTTCCCAGGATCTTATCTCATAAGGTGGCTGAGCGTGAGACCCGTCCGTCCGCCCCCCCCCCAGTCTCTTCTTCTTATAATGCTCAGTCTGTCTTCTCCGCAGTTAACCCTCTCCCTACCTCTCCAGCCCGTAGGCCGTCAACTTTAAGGGGCAGCAAACCTTGGGGCTTCTACGGCAGAGAAGTGGTTAATAGAAGATAACCAGACCTCCCACCTTTAACGCCGGGCCGGTCGGTGGTTTCGTATCTCCCGTAATATCATTACACTTACAGACCGCTTAGTGTAAAGACCCCGGCTCTGGGGGGTAGATTTAAAGCCTCTTAGCCCCGGTGTAAGTGTGCACGATAGCCCCGTCTACTCCACTCACAGCCTCGCCGAAGGTGAAACGAAATCCAGACCTCTGTGGTTTTTCCCGACATCTGAACGCAATGCTTACAATTCAAGCGACAAACCGGGATTCCTTTATATATATATATCTTGCGGCTTGAACCCACTTTGAGTGCAAGCAGTTTAAAAATGTCTGCCCGGCCCAGTAAACGGCCTCTACACAGTGACCGGATTGGGTTATGGGGTTGTTCGCCCCGCTTAGTATAATCTGTCTGTATATTTTTGCAGATTAAACAACAGTCCGTGACAGATACTGTTACAGATATGTGCGTGGCCACCTTTGCGGCACGGCTCTTCCATTGATCCACTACTCTCCCGGGTTCCATCAACACACATTTGTCCATTATTTGTGTGAATCTACTCTTGTGGGCCCTCAGGGGCCCCCCCCGGGCCGCGAGGAATGCCGCTGTCTGCCGTAACACTTATGTTGGCTCTGTGCGTTTTTTATTGAGCGTCTCGCGGGGTCATTAATCCATCGCGTGTGTCACTGACGCACCGCATTCCCTTCGCATTGCTGCGCGTTTACCGTGCCAGAGCCCCGATCCAAAAGCCGAGGAATGTCAGCGCTTAAAGCGTGGTTCGTAACCCGGAGCGCGAAGCAGGATGGAACTGGGGGAAAAATATTGGAAGTCACACTTACCTCATATCCTTCTCTCCACGAGATGCCACGTTTAACCCCTGCTGTGCCCTCGGCGTCCGCCTGCGCTATCGCCGGCACGGCTCAAAGGGGCATCCTGGAGTTGGATGGGTAGATTAACTCTTTCATGGCCACTACTTTAGTAGCCAGTTGTGTCTTTATAAGCCATGGTGGTAGTAATGGAGAGAAGGTATTGGCTCTGTGGCCATGCAGGTGTTGGACGGCAGGGAACAGGTGTGTAGATTACAACGAAGGCGCGTCCCAGCCCTGTGTAGGGATTAGGGGTTACTACCTTCCTATTACCTTATCCCACCTAGACCGGCCCCAGGCTATATATTCTAACGTCCACCATTGGGTAGGCCGTGTCCTCTGCTTCTCATTATATGTGGAATTATTTGGTGCCATATTTGAAGTCTCTCCATTCCGTTTCTCCCCTCGTACTCTCCGAGTATCTGTCTGGGCCGGCCGGCCGGATGTACGAATAAACTGGCTATGATGTCAAGCTCTTGGGGGGGGGGGGCAAGAGGATTCTAACAAAGCTTTCACTTGGGGTACCAGCGGCCCTTGGGCTGGCCGCGTTCTGGACATTTTCTTGCACCTGTCCACATCCATTTCTGCAGAATATTCCCCGCACGCTCTACCCCGTCCCCAACCATACGCGTCTCGTTCTACGTAGTTACAATGACGTGTTCCAGAACTTTGAATCTGTGTCCTTGGAGCGGCTACCATGTGTACACCAAATGGCATCGATGTGGACCCACATCACCAAAATATGGGTATCACGTGTTTTTTAAACGTTGGGCACTGGAGCAGGTGGCAGTCCACCAATGATCCAACGATAACATCATTAACTATTTCGCTGGGGGCCATAAACATTGACAAAAAAAACCCATTTAACCAACAATCATGTCCTCCCCAATTAAAACCCTATTAGCGTAGCCCCCTAATTAGAACCATATTCCCCGGACTCTTTTAGAGAGACAGCCCCGAGTGTTTTTTTCACGGTAAATCAGGGCGTTCCGGCGCTGGAAGCAGAAGACTCGTTCCCTTCTGCTGTTCCTACACAAGGGAGTTGTCAGAATTAGACATATTTATGACGCCCTTATTTTTCTTCCCCCACTTTTTCTCCTTCACACGGCACTCGAGTAAATGCCAGAAGCCAAGACAGGTTCTCAGCCGCACAAAGAGCGGGGCAGCTCGCAGTACGAATACCACAAGGCCAAAAAGACGAGACTCTGAATCTCGCAGTGACAGCCGACAATTACCCCCTTTGTGCTCCGATGAGAAAAGTCCTTGTCCTGAAACTTTTCCCCTCCGCACTGATGCTGAATTGTTGCCTGGCTGGGATTCCCCAGGAAACTTAGGGTTAAATTTACCAAGAACCGAGTTAAATGCAATTTGATTAACCTCATAAAAAAAGAGGAAAAAAAAATGTATGCGAAAAAAGCCAACGAGAAAAGAGTGGGGGGAGCAGTACGTGGGTCTTCCCCATTGAAACACAGCTGAAATATTACAATTTTTTTACAATATTTATTTAATTTTCTAAAATTATATTGCAGAATTCTTCAGCTTTAAAAAAAAAAAAGCCAAAAGAGGTAAAAAGCAAAAACGATTAAATATTTATGTAGTGAATAGAAATATATGATCTGCTTTATCAAGAGACCGTTAAAAGGAAACCAGTACGGAAAAAAATAAACCCTTTCCTCTGCTTTTAACGACATTTTTAATAAAATATCTCAACTGCTTCAAAATAATTCCGAGAAGTGCAAAAAAAAAATAAAATAATAATAATTATAAATATAAACATAAACACCATTTCAAATGCTGCCCCCGCTTCTTTTATTTTACCCCTGGTTTTTTGTTTTTTTGCCGCAGAGCGTCGTAATATTAGTCGAATATCTCTGTTTCTCACAAGATCCCCCGTTTTCCTGCTCCTTCCCCTCCTCGACATCTCAGCGTTTTTTCCGCTCCCTTGGATTTTTCTCACAACATCGGGGGAAAGGGGGACCCGAGAGGACGGATATTAAAATATGAAATCATAAGCTCTCCTTAATGCGCTCGTTGCCGCTCCGTCGTGACTCAGCCAGTATTTTTTCGCCGGGCGCTTGGCTGATGAGTGAAGGATCGAGGACTTTATTCAGTTGGAAAAAGCCTCTGATGGCCATTCTTGAGGTTCCTAATTTATTTATTTATTTATTTATTTGGGTCTAAACCGAAGGTAATATGTTTAATTATAAGGGAGGCAAACAAAACCTCATCAGATGGTGTCCTAATGTTTGCTTTTAGGAATATGGCGGCATTTTAGGTAAGAGCTGTCTGTGATACAATGTTTCCAAAACCACTTTGTTCCGTTTAATACTTCAGTTGACTTATTTCTTAGGCCTGGCCCTTCTTATGCTATCTCTGCTGGGGGCGATGGTTTAATTATCAGTTTTACTTTAATTACCCCAAAGTACCTGGTCTCTCCAACCATGGATTCAGTTTCTATAGCGAGTACCCCTCTTATAATCGATACTTTAAGCTGTTGAAGCAGCTCCTTGACCCATCAGTACACGGACCACCGGTTGACTATGACTGCCATGGAGCCGCACTCTGATCGCTAGCCGAGGGTGAGCCGCACTCCGATCGCTAGCCGAGGGTGAGCCGCACTCTGAT
>VKOC01000010.1:10925371-10938218 GCA_009364415.1 Spea multiplicata
CAATATATTTTTACGTGACTGCAGCATTGGTCTAAAGTCTCTCTTATAACTGCGAAGAGTCATGAGTCCCCCGACCAGGTCCTTACACGATGTCCCAGATGATACAGGTCCCGTCGGAGCTCGCTGTAAGACATTCCCGATTGTTGCTCTTCACCTTGATGCAGGTCACAGCGGACTTATGCTCCTTCATTGATTCCACCAGACGGCACCGGTCTTTACCGACTTCCCACACTCTCATCTAGAAAGCAAAAATGTAACCAAGTTAACTCACCGTTTAATAGATAAACAACAAAATGACGTACAGCCGGCAGGAGAGAAGACCATGGGGGTTGGGATGGGGGTTATATGAACCACGAACCTGTCCCTCTCCTCCTCCACTTATAATCCTCTTGCAGTCGTTGGTTGGAGCGATGGCCGTCACTCCCATGCTGTGAGCGTTTTCTATCGTGTACATAAGACGCCCGCTTTCGGGTGTGAAGGCTCTGATTTTCCCATCATTCCAAGCTGTAAAAAAACACCGGTCAGATGATGCTTTGCTTCTTTATTTTAATGCTATTTGGATTTTTATCACCATATTTATAATAACATTGGAGCGCAGGGCATTACCATACGGTTATGGATCTATTTTCTAAACGTATTTCTCAGTTCTTCAGAGTTAATTACTGAATTTTTAATGACCAGATGAACATTCATTAATTATCAGCCTGATTGTTCTCTTACGTGGGCTCTTCTTCAGTTCTTAGACAATGAAACTCGGCACAGATCCACTAAAGAACCCAATGTGAAGTCCAAAACGTGGTAGAAACGCTTACCTGATATTATGCTTTTCCCGTCTCTCATGAACTCGATGGCGAGGCACGTCATGTTGGGCACGGTGATTCTGAGGAGCTCCTTCTGGCTGGTGTTGTGCCAGACTCGAATATCATTTTTGGAGCACGTGGCAAACAGCTCAGAGGTTCCGCTGGGAAAGGGGGGGGGGAATTAGACACCATTCAGGGTAATGCTAATCTGTGCATTAAAAACCCCTCAAGTACACATAATGATGCCACAAGCGCCTAGCGTGGGACCGGGCAGCATATGGACTAGGTAAATGTTGGCGTAACCACTTGACCTTAGAAGAAATTACTTGCTCTGTACTTCTGATTTCTTGATTCCAGTTAGCTCGTTTCCTTTATAAGACTGGAATTAAGGAATCAGACGTACAGGACCGAGCATAAGGAAATCCAGGAATGGATAACAGCAAAGGTGGAACTGTAGAGAGACAGGAAACCAGAGAGCAGCAGCTCCGCAGCCTGAATGGAGCCTGACCAGCAGGGACGGCGCCGGGATCTGCCGCTCTACTTACAAGGGGAACACAATGTCATTGATGGCCTCGCTGTGGCAGGTGAAGATGAGTTCCTCTTTGAATTCGGGATACGTAAAACGGTATAACTGTGACTGGGCAGTGCCAACGAAGAACTGATGACCCTGTCCTCGCAGAGAGATCGAGCTCACCGACCCTTGGAGCTGAACGCACCTAGAAAGTAAGAGAAGGCTGCTTATTAAAAGTCAGCTCTATGATTTCTAGACGGATGAAAATGGTGGCAACAAAGTATATCAATTTATGAGGCGCTTGGCCGGTACAACCAGCGGCACAGATCTGGTCACTCACTTAATGGCTTTGAAGTTGGGTCCCTTGCACAGCGACAGTTTGCCGTCCCCAGATCCGACGAGAAACTCTCCTGTCTTGAGGAGCGTCACAGCAGTCACACCCTGGCAAGGAAGGAATTCATTAGTTTTGTTAAGTAAAACCAAACGCAGGGTACGAAGAGCGGGGCTCAGTGGCTCACCAGGCTGAACCTGTCCTTCTGAGGGCCGTAGCTGTTCAGAAGTTTGGTTTTCGTGTTCATTTTCAGGATGTCTCCGGTGGAGGTTCCACAGTAGAAGCAGCTGTCATCTTCTGCCACCTAGGAGAATACGTAAACGTCAATGAACCAGCGCAAGGTGTGATGGGGTGGAGATGGCAGACGACTCCTTGAACGGAACCGACAGAGGTCTCCAGAGGTCTCATCAGCTCGCCGTTGGTTGGTACTGCTGGTTTAAACGTTTAATTGGGTGGAGGGTTCAGACCAGAGAAAGAGGCGGCGAATGTCCGACCGTGTACTTACGGCCAGGCAGGTGACCACTCTCTTCAGCTGCCCCATCTGACATTCGGTGGGGCGCAGTTTTCTGTTTGGGAGGTCCAGCTCCCAGACACGTAAGGTCGCACTGGAGAGCGAGAGAAGGGGAGAGGTCAGACTCCATTCTCTGTACAGACGGCGGCTTCATTTGCTATCGATGTAAATTGTGTTTTGTGTTGTGTTGCAAACGTAAAGTTTTCCTGAAGCCCAACATTCTATTATCTGCTTTATGGCAAACAATGTGACTCCTTTCACCCAGCACTTCGTTCTAAAAGGTCCTTCTGGAGATTAAATGAGCGCTACACTTCGACGCGCTTGAATACTTTTTTTTAGTTTACCGTTAATTAAGATGCTAGCTCAATAGACGAGAGACGCTACACTGTGGCACTGTGACTTACTTCCCACCGGTCACGAAGATGTCATCGCTATTGTTGGAGAAGGCGATGGTTAAAGCGTGTCCAGAGCTGAGCGCTGCAACCGGGCTGCCGCAGATGGCTTCTCTCTTTGCCACGTCCCACAAGACAACGCTGTGGGAAGAAAATGTAAGCGCTTTCCATAGACAACCGCTTCCCACTCCAAAAGAGAAGGACGTGGAAATCCACGGGGACTCCATGCTACCCACTTCTCCTCTAACGTCACATACCTTCCATCATCTTGTCCTCCGAGTGACACCAGGTACCGCTCTGACGGAGAGAAAGCTAGAGCTTCCACTTTCACCTTGTGAAGCGTCAGCTTGGCGCAGGCCTCTTTCCTGATGTAATCCCACAAGACGATGTCCGCCTGCAACAAGGGGGGGGTTCAGATGTTCTTCATCATGCAAAACGTTGTGATGGGGTGAAGGACACCATATAGACCTTCCCATCAAAGCTTCTCAGATGAGGTCCTCAAGAACCCACCCCGACAGTGAGGGATTTCTGCTCCAGCGGGCACAGACACCGTTAAAATGAGCCATCCTGAGACCGTTACTGGAACCGGAGGGCCGACAACGAGACTCCGAACCCGCTTATTAAACTACATTCTCTAAAAGCCACCAGAGTTCTGCAAGAAGATCACCCGAAGCGTTCCTTACCTTGAAGCCCATGTAGGTGACCTGCCCCGACGCCAGGTACTTGCCGCTTTTGGAGACGGCCACGCAGGACACGTTGTTGGTGTGGCCCTGGAGGAAATGCTGCTTACGTTTTTGGACGCTCTCGATAATGACCGTGCACCCCAGGGGGTAGATGAGATGCTCCCTGTCGGGGTGACTTATCAGGCCAGACGATATGTGTCCTAAAGGCATACAAAAGAGATGTTCAGAGGGAATCGTCCGGACGGAATAGATGAGAATGGTGTTTTTTAATTTTTTTCTGGATTTTTGCACATTTTGCACTCGTGGTATGTTCAGGAAACGGCGTCCCGTGACACATTCTGCCCGAGATCACGGACATTATCTCCTAAACGCTGCGAGTCTCGGCACAGAAGACAGGCTCCCCTCCCCACGCATCTCTAGAAATAATCCGCCCCTGAGACCCCCGACCATTAATAGTAACTCCCCCCAGGGAGGTGATCGGAAAACCACGCGCTCGGTTTCACTCCTTTAACCCCTTAAGGACAATGGGCGGTCCCAAAGCCCATTCAAAACAATGCATTTTGAGCCTGTACATGTCATTAAGGGGTTAATGAATTTATTGGCGGATGTGCCCCGGAGGATGATGGGGCAGCGTTAACTAAATGATACTAATAATACTAATAATGCTGCAAGTGCTTAAAGCCTCACGGATCGGAGCAACGGATTCTGTGAGGGGTTCATTTATTCAGTGGAAACATAGAATCTTTCTGCAGATCGGCCCCCATTCGGCCCCCATGTCTAGTTGCCGTTTCTCCTGCTGTAAAGACTCAAACCTTAATCAGTCGTTGGTCTCGTCTTAGATTCAGGAGCCGTATGTCTATCCCATGCATGTTTAATACCCTCACTGTATTACCCTCTACCACCTCTGCTGGGAGGCTGTTCCCATCTCAGCTTTTGACCCTCTAGTGTTAGATTCCAGTCTCTTGTAACTTTTCTCCTCCTTTGCAATAAACTCCCCTCCTGGACCCAGAATGCCCTTATGGGAGAGGGCAGTACTGGGCCCCCAGGGGCCAATATATATATTCCATCCACTAAAGGAATGAAACCCCATGATACTGAGCCAGTATTTGACAAGACACAGACAAGCTCGGGTTTTGGGGGGTCCGGCTGAGGATTGTGAGAGTTATAGTTGAAGAAGAGGAATAGGAAGCCCCTGGTTCATCAGCTTATAAGGAATACAACTCCCACAACGCTAGCCATCCATTACAGCAGCTGCAGTGCTGCGGGCTCCGGGAACTGCCTCTCCTACCCCGCTGCCCCCTGCCCCGCCGCCCTCACCGTTAAAGCCGATGATGGATTCCAGTTCCAGCTGGTTTTCCTGGTCCAGGTTCTGTGACTCCATGACTGTCCCGGTACTCAGCAGAGCAACTACTGCACCGAGCTTCCTCCCGTCTCCTGGCAACCGAAACTCGGTCTGTTTGCCCGTCGCTATGGAGACAACGGGACCGCACCGCCCCTCGCTCTGTAGAAGCACGCGCGCGCCCCGTAGGCTATCAAAAGGGCTCCAACTGCGCATGCGCACAATCTCCTCAGCAGTGTTTACTAACAGAAGGCTAATGTGTGTGTTCTGTATAATAATAACAATAATAATAATTATAATAATAATAATAATAAAAATAATAAACTCTGTACAGTCAGGAATATGAATGATTCACAAACGTTTAGACTTTATCAAAAATATTTTTATAAACAACGCTGATGTGCATTATTATATTGTACATGAATAATGAATATAATTATATACACGGGGCAGGCTAGGCCGTACATCACTCAAAACATACATTTTATACCAATATCTAGAGATTGAAGCGTACATTTTACAAAGAATTATTGGGGAGGGTATACATACTCATGTGCGTATATCATTCTATATACATTATATATATATATATATATATATTATAATAATATATATATAGAAGAGAATTACAATGATTTTGAATAAATCTGAACAATTATTAAACTCGTGTTAAAGCATTAATGAAATCAATTATTCGTGTCTGTGACCTCGAAATTTTTCATAGAAAAATAAAAATAAGCCAGTAGAAACCAGCCGTTTGGGCCTTGGAGGCGGCTCGGGTAATACCCGTCTCCTTGGACTATTACTGGGTAATTACCCAGCGTCTTTTAAAAGCCCTTTAATAACCCCCCCGGCCACATTATAGGCTTTCGATAGTAGGGGTCTGCCTGTGTTTGTCAAGGGCCACAAGTATAATGTTATGTTTTAGGTCTTGGGGTACAGCGTTCCCTCAATATATTTAAAGTACATCAGGATGCCGGACGAGGCACCGGAACACAACGTGCCCATCGCCCGCGCCTATTGACTTCTACGAAGACGTTTCCTCTTGGTGTTGTTGGCTTCGGTGATAAAGGGGCCGGTGATCGGACTCATCCAGGAAGACCCTCTTCTTTTCGCTCAGGAGTTTTGGAAGCCCCACACCTCCAGGTGCTGGACGTGGAAGTTTTCCTCACAAAGTGGGGGGTTGTCGAATGTTTCGCAGGGTTCAGTTCTCCCGATGTTCAGGTCGGCATCGATGTTCAGCGCTTGACCTCCTCCACCACCTGAAAAACCATAAAAGCATACTTTAAAATGCCCACAGTGATGTCATCTTGGGCCAATATTTTAGGAACAGAAGTTATGACTTCAGCTATTAAATACCCATCAGAGAGAAATTATTTAGGATCCCAAAATATATCCAGTCGTGGGATTTACAACAACCCGAAAGGGCTCCTCAAGTAGTCCTATCTAAACGTCCTTCAAAAACCTGAAAGTTCCTCATTATCTCCGGATACAATCCACAGGTTCCTCAACATCCATTCTGTTTTGGAGTCTACAACTCTTGCCTCCATCTTTGCTAAGTATTCTTTAACCTTTATCTTGAGTTGTCTTGGTAACGAGTAAATTGGCCCTTTAAATCCCCACCCACTGGTCACCCAACGCCTAACTGTGAGTTGAATATGGGAAGGTTCTATTTGTATAAGGATACTGCGGAATCTTTACCAATTATTATGCCTTGATTGTTCCCAGACATAAACATGGATGCCGTTTTTGACGGCAGCTGGAAGTGTCGGACCGACAGGAACGGGGAGAGCCGTCCAGGTTGCACCTCTCCTGGGACAGACAGGAAGTTTGACAGTTGGGATGGACTGCTAGGGGCAGAGGACATCGTCGGCGAGGATGGGCACTTAGGGGAAGGCGAGAGGCGCGATCCGTGGGAATACGAACGAGGTCGGGACCGAGGCGATGGTGGGGCAGCCTTTCCCATCTCTGGCTTCTTCACCACCACCCACTCATACCTCTCCATTTCCGGACGAACCTGCCAGGAAAATAAAGTAAAAGCATTGAAATAAACCCTAAATCCGTGCTTGTATATAAATATATATCTAAATTAAACGTTCAAGATCGGCATAGAGAACTTTGATCACCTTTTCCTCTTACTATGGAATGTCGGCTTATGAAATCCGTACCCAATAAGGCCTGGTCATAGATTTTTAAGATGCCTACAATAGACAAACTAATGTTCTAATTCCATTCTCTCTATGGAAGCGTACCTGCCATGGCCGTAACGGTAACCAAAAAGTGACATTGTAATTAACTGCCGATGACAAGGACCTCCAACTCGAGTCGATAGAGAGGTCCATGGACATATTTCCTCAAAACAAAAAATAAGGTAACAAACCTTGATTTTCCTTTTTTTATATACAGGAGGTCAGATCCTTCAGATGTTTTATTAAACAACCTATTATTTTTACTTTAAGGAATGAAACGTACGTTCCATTTAGAATTTGGAGATTAACCCATTGCGAGGAGCCTTGTTTTTGCCCCAGGAGATGCTGTTGAAACAAGTTCAAACTAACTTAAAGTTAAGTATAAACTTCCAAATGTTCTTCAGACTAATTTACTGTTAATTTTCTGTATAGGCCAGTTTATTCTGCTTTCTGCCTCCACAACACGGGGTGCTGCACGATGCGGGATGGGATATGAGACTTAAACATGTATCAAACGAGCCAATAATGAAACTTTATAGAAGCAAATTTATACGTATGATATAGTTCATTGTACAGCGCTATGAAATAGGAAGGCGCTATATAAAAATTAAATAATAATAATAATGGGTTCCTTGGATTCCTGAGATGGATATTAGGACTTACAGTGAAGACAAAGCACTCTCCCGTGCCGAAAAATGTGGCCACTTGCCCGCAGCTTTTCTTCCTTTCGCTCCAGTCTGTAGAGAGGAAAGCCCCGCAGACCTGTAAGGAGATGGGACGTCAACGTATAGGAAGCTCACCACCATGGCATGGACCACCCTACCATGGAAATGCCCCCAGCTAGGACTAGCGGGGGTTGAAATGTATTTCTGGGAACGGGGCACGTACCTCATTTGCCGTAGTCTTGATCAGCAAGATGGTTGGCTCTGATCCTTCACAGTGCGAATAAAACCTGCCGGCGGGAGCGTATTATTAGTGTGACCGCGGAACGTTGTGTTATTTTAAAGGGACACAATTATAACAATGATTACCGTTCGTATGCCACCAAAACTGGTGCTAATTCAGTATGATAGCGGGCTATATGGCTCAAGGGCAGGGTTCTTAACTCCTGATGTGTCTCTCTTCATTAATGTATATTTGTTATGTATGAGTTAACTGCCCCAATTATATTGTACAGCACCACGTAATTTGTTGGCGCTTAATAAATAATATAATAATGATTCCTAATAATTATTTCACTGGAATAGTTTCTTTCCAACTGGCCGTAGACATCACAACCCTTGTAATCACATCTCTATGAGATGACTTCGGGGTCCCCTCTGGCAAATAATGTGGCCCTTTCTTTGGTTCTTGGCATAGATTAAGCAGACATGGGTTACACAGTTAGCCGAATAGCAAATACAAGAGAATATAGAATCCCAAAATACGTAGCATCTACCTCTGTAGGCTGTATCCGTGCTCCAGGGTAGAGAACAAAAGGGCCGGAGGATACAAGGAAAATCTCTCGGGAATCCAGGACCAAAGCACCCTCATCTCCTGGGCCGTGATGATCTCGGAGTTAAAATTCATCATGTCCACCGACATATGAGCTGTCTGTCTGCGGGAGGACGGCAGAGCGTTTTATTAATGTAGGTAATACAGTGCGGGGATTAAACATGCATGGGACAGACATACGGCTCCTGAATCTAAGACGAGACCAACGACTTTACAGCAAGAGAAATGGGCGACTAGACGGGGGCCGGATGGGGCCAGTCTCCCGGCAGGTTCTGTGAATTGGCCAAGTAACTGATATTTTCCTGGAAGGCGCCTCGTTCTACGCTCCAAGAGACGCCCGGTCAGCCCAGGACCTGCTGTCACCTTAAACAAAGTATCTCTGCGTGGGGGGAGAAATAATTATCGTCTGTTGTGTACGCGGCTCTGTTTACCCACATCAGCAGATGCCGTATTTAATAACATCTCGGCGGGGGGTTATTTTTAGAGAAGACGGTATTTGTTTGCCCCAAAATACCTTGCGATTGGCGCCACGTCCCAGAAAGGCGATTGGCTGTTGCTGATTAGTTGAAACTGTAAATAACTAATATGGGAGATTAAAGGGCAGAGATTTCAGGCTCTGGAACCGAATGTGATCATTAAAGTGTGTTTACAAACCAAACGCTGGGAGATTTTAGATCTTTGCAGAAGATATTAATATATTTCATTTTGGAACCGGCCTTCCAGGTGGAATTTTAAAGGTTTATGCAGAATTCCTTCTCTACATTTTAATCGGAATTGCTTTTCCTTTTCTTTCTGTCATTTTAATGAATCCCTGAGCAGATCTATCCCTTTTCCCGCACCCTACGCCTTCACTAAATAAACCTATGGTTACAGATTGAAAAGGAATATATAAAAGTATGAGAACCCGACCTTATACATATACCATGGGAGCAGCGGCCTTAATGATCTCTCCCTCTCTCTAACTGTTGCCTCTTTTAAACAACGGCTCTTCATATATATATATATATATATAAAATCATTAATTTTGGACTTATAAATATATATATATATATATATTATATATATTTATATCATGTATAGTGTTTAGGAGATTGTCTAAGTGTTGGTCCTTTTTGACATATATTTTTGAAGAAGCCCCTTTTTTCTCTCATTTTCCATATTGTTAAATGACTATTTTCCTCCTTTTCTCTATTTTAGCTCTTTTTTCTTTATATCAGAGCATCCTCCATGCATTGTTCTGGTCACCGACCATGGTAAAAAAAAATAAATCACAAAACAGCCGTGAGTTTTATAAGGGGTGTTTTCATGGAACGTGGACCTATTTTTGAGTTTGATAGATTCGTGGCACGAGGAGAAGGCTTACCTTGGTTGCATGACAGTGATGCCTCTTTGGGACAAAGCTTTTCTGTTTGCCATCTGCAGGAGCCACATCTCTTTATGGGAGAAGAGTCTGATGCTGAACGCCTTCTCCAAGAGCTTCTCCGGTGAAATATGGTCGGCGATATTCTTTACAAAGCATTGGATGTCTAACTGGAGATCCTGAACTTCTGAGTCCACCTGGCTTCTGTACTGCTTCAGGAGAGCCAACGCCACTCGGTAGAGCACCTTGTTACCCTCTAGGAGAAAGACGTCGAAGACTCGGATAGTGTATTCGAAGGGCAAATCCCCAAAAACCCACATCAGCCACTCTGAGAAGATGTCGGTTGGGTTTTCGGAATTGGTGGTGATGAATTTGTGCCCAGCTTGGCAATACTTCTTAGCTAGGTCCCCAAAGGTCATGCAGGAAGCCTCGTGGGCCAAGAAGCTCTGGTCGACGTAGCATTTATGAGGATCTATGCACGAGATAAGACGACAGGCCCTTTCGAAACATTCGGCCTCGTCCTCGCTAAAGTGCAACAGCAGGGCGACCACGGCAGGCAAGGTGGGGCAGTAGGTGATATCTGGATACTGATTTCCGATACATATGAGAATTTTTTTCACCGCCGTCTCCCCTCGAGTGTTGAGACAGTAGACGGGCATGAGACATCCTTCCAGGAAATCGGGCAAAGGGTGGTCGTTTACGCCTCCTTTGCCAAAGAGACGCTCAGAGACGTCGTGATAGACAGTGGCGTCCGGGGTAAATACACGGCAGCGGATGCTTTTGATGATTTGGTTGTAGGCCTCTGCCCGAAGGCTTTTGTTGTTGGCCCACTGTCCTTCCCTAGCCATCCGTTTAAGGTCCTTGAAAAACTGAGGAAGCTCTGCCGGGGAAGAGCATCGCTCTTGGGTCAAAGATGGGAATCGGTCCCAGTCGACGAAATGGCCACAGTCGGTGTACGAGGTGGCGTCAATGTCCCAAACATCTGTTTCTGGGATAATGATAAGCGGGAGCTCGCAAGACATATCTGAAGAATTAGAAAATACGTGAAGTAAAAAAAAATCATTGGGGATGGGTTTTTGCAAGTAAAAAACCCAAATAACTGAAGGACCTCTATTTAAAACATCTGAAATAAAATCATACAATGAGCTTTAGCCGTTGTTTTTAGGAGAGAGGGTGCAGACTAATCACCTGTCCCAAAAATGTGCCCGGGATGGACATAATAGCTAAATGACGTGTATCGGACTCTAATTCTCACCCCTAATACATCCATTTTGATTTGAATCATTCAGTCATATTTCTTGTGCACTTAACATCTTCCCGAATGCAAACTCTGTAGTGTTATTCTATATTCTAGATTTTCTTTGAAGTGGTTACTTTGTTGCCCAATTTAATTTCTCCAGAATGCGTTAGCCCTAAAAATGAATTAAGGGCACATTGTAGATATTTAAGCCATCAGAGCCTCCTTTTTTAATGTGTATATAATAATGTGTATAGAAACAGCAGGAAACGGCTTTATAAATATAACGGGGCAAATAAAATATTAATGCCCTTCAGTGACACAAACACCCCGTAATAGGGCACAAAGCCTGCCCCCAGCCGCCTCCAAGATAAAGCTATCCCTTTAATGACCGATTTGGTTTGGAGTGTCGGGGTACTGTTAGTGTCTGTGGCTGTGGACAGTGACTCTTTACACAACCTGATGACACAAACTGCAAATTAAGAAACTGTTACCCAAAACAACTCATAACAACCCTCGGCGGTGCGTCTGAGGTCATATTGTGACCTTGCGCGTGTCACTGAAATCACGCGTACAGTAAGTCATGTTATCTTACACTAGCTTTTACGGAAAACATCATGTGAACGTCTCGATGTTGTCACTCTGCATGTGATGTTTTGTGAAGCATGGTGTCCCACATGTCACAAACTCAGATGACAGAACAAGATTGTTTCCCTGGAGCGTTTCTTCATTTTTGGCAAGAATCAGTTTTTTTTACTGAGAGGGTGGTAGAAAAATGGAACAGACTCCCAGCAGAAGTGGCAGAGGGTAATACAGTGAGGCCATTAAACATGCATGGGATGGGCTGACGGCTCCTGAATCTAAGACGAGACCAACGACTGATTAAGGTTTGAGTCTTTACAGCAGGAGAAATGGACGGGGGCCGAATGGGGCCGATCTGGTCCGGGTTAGCTAAGGACAACTACAGGAATATTAGCCAAGTGAAGACATAGATAAGACCAAGACCATTTATCAAGAAATACAATCAAATCCACTTACAAAGAGTCAACGATGGGGGCTGAATGTTCTAATTTATCTTTTTAATATCACAAAGGTAATAATCTGTTGCTTCTGCCCCGTGACACCGTGGAACAGAACCATAAAGGTCCCCTAAATACCTCCGCGGCTGCAGAGCTTCCCTGGAAGCCCCCACTTCCACGTAACGGCAGTTTTACCTGACGCTGGAAAACCGGTATTTTTTTTTTATTAAAAAAAACCACATTTTTATAGAAAATGATAAAAGATTAAAAACTAATTCCAATAAACAAAAAAAAACAAAACATATTTTAGAAAACGGTTAGTTGAATTTCTTCAGTAACATTAATCAGTCTAGTGGAATTTCTGTACAAAAAAAAAAAATTAACAGTGAATACTGTATATAAACCCCTAAATTTTTTTATAATCATTATATTATTTTTGTTATTTTGTCCTTTAATAATTCAATAATGTTGTCATTTACACAATTTAATTATATAAATAAATTATATAACTTTATTATATATTTATATTGTATATATATATTTATATATATAAAAAATGACATGCGCTATATTATATATATATATATATATATATAAATTATTTAATAACTATTTATTATATATTTATATTTGCATATATATATTTATATTATATAACAAATGACATGCAACTTTATATATATATATTACAATATAAATTATTATAATCTTATTATTATAATATTTTTATATTGTATATATATATTTATATATATAACAAATGACATTTCACTTATTATTATTATAGTATAATATAAATTATTTAACTAATTATATATTTTATATTGTATATTTATTTATATATATACAATACATGCACTAATATTATATTATTTATATTATATATATATATATATTATATATATAAGTGCATATGTCATTTGTTATATATATTAAATATATATATACAAATATTATAAAATATATAATAATAAGTTATAA
>VKOC01000010.1:10945850-10993915 GCA_009364415.1 Spea multiplicata
TTGTGTATGAGTGGTAATAGCTCTACAATCTATAGGTAAATGATTGTGTATGAGTGGTAATAGCTCTACAATCTATAGGTAAATTATTGTGTATGAGTGGTAAGAGTTTTATAATCTATGGGTTAATGATTCTCCTATTGGATCCGGTATTTTTTTATCATCATCATAATCGTTACACTGTAACAGCAGATTCTATAGCACTGTTACAATGACAAAATACAATAAACCCGACATACTGGTACAGAAGGAGAAAAGGTCTTTGCTCTTCAGCAGACTACTTTACAGACTATTAGATTTAAAGCTCTCTAAACAAATTAATATTAGACGGAGGTAAAAAAACACACAGGTCTGTTTAGTTAAAATGATTTCATACCAGATCCTGTTTACATAACAAACACACACATGACTGCCGAGGTCAAAAAATAAACCCGAAGCACGTTTCACCCTTCAGATGCAAGAAAAGAAGCGCAATTACACAAAAATGAGCCGAGCTGGTGGCGAGCGGTGTATGTGGTCAGACAGTTACCATGAGGGGGTTAACAACGCAAAAAGGGACATATTCACAAAGAACGGCATCAGCCAAAGAATACCCCATCTCCAGCTATTAACTATAATATATGGGGTGTCTGCTTGGCCCTTCTTGCAGGGGCACCAAGGGCCCTCAAGGACCCCCTGCTCGCTCAGATGCTTCTGTGAGCTTAATGCACGCGGAGCAGGACCCCTTTCTCCTTCTGTTGCCGTATATCTTAATGTATTTGCAACAGCGCTCCGGACTCTGCAGGCGCTTTATAAATAAATGTGATGTGATGATGTCATCGGATATCTGCCAACCTACAAGGAGCCGCCGCGGAACCCGACGGGGCGACAGAAAAGAACATTTCTAGGAATAAATAATACCAATAAGTGTTTTTTTTATTATTATTATGTGGTATGTATGGAAAAACACAAATCCCAGACACAGTTCTCGGTTTTAACCCCTGGGTTCCTGTGACAATGAGAGCATAGCTTTGGCCCTTGGAGTTACTCCCCCCCCCCCAGGTAGCTTCCCATTTTACCCAGTGACATTAACCTTTCTTGGTGTCATCATGCTTGTGGCTCGTGATGACACCAAGCTTAACATATGCATATGGGCTGCTTTACGTGCGCGTGTTTTAATGTTCTAATGCGCAGAAATATTTAAATGTGCATTAATAAGGGAGAAAAGGAAACATTACATTAATACATGCGTACTATCCTTGTTTAAGAAGGACAGTCCCTCATTGGGACTTTTCAAGGAGCTCAGAATGTTCGCTGCTATATTACAGCGGTCACCAGCCCTAAAATGTGTACAAAAACTGCAGGAAACGACATTATGAATAAAAACACGATTTCTTCTTTTTTTCTAAATAAACAGCTTTCTTAGGTCATAAAGTCACTTGAAAAGTCCTAGTAAAGCCCCACCCATTAGTCTAGCCACACCCTCTGAACAAAACTGCACCTCACTGGGGTATGTAAAGGGTTACAGCTGCAATGTGTAAAATTCAGGTTTCTGGTGAAAATATGATTTTTAATCTCATGCCCCATATTATAAGCCCCAAATATGGGGACTGGAGGGGGCTCCCTGTTACCCTGGCTGGGGTTCACTGAGCCCCTGGTATAGCATGTGGTCCCCATTATACCGCCACAGATAAAGGGGTCACCCTGGCTGGGGTGCACTGCCACCGGTAGCATGAGGGGAGAGGTTCATTCACTTCTGACCTCCTGTACCTAAAACTGCAGTAATTACCCCCAAAATCATAGAAACGTAACACCCCTCCAGAGGTGTGACAGCCCCTCACCCCTCAGTCAGCCCTCCCTGGAGAAAGCGCAACTTACCACGGGTCGGGAGCCATAGCGACAAGAAACAGTTCTTCCACTTCCTGTTAGTACCACGTGACCGACGGCGCCCCCTCTGGGCCAAACCGGTGCGGTAATAACCAGGGCTGTGCGAGA
Organism: Spea multiplicata; assembly: GCA_009364415.1. Classification (NCBI taxonomy): domain Eukaryota; kingdom Metazoa; phylum Chordata; class Amphibia; order Anura; family Pelobatidae; genus Spea; species Spea multiplicata. The sequence continues at coordinate 10,947,822 of VKOC01000010.1, forward strand.
AGCTCTCCTGAGTCCTGTTCAGGGTTAATTCATGTGAAAAAAAACTGCTTTATATTTCAGGATAACGCATTTTAAAGAGACTTTTGGGTTTTTTTTTTTTAATTTAGTAAAAATCTTGCCGGGAATTCTGTAAATGTTGTCAATTTTGTATATTGTCATTTTTTTTTATATTATTGTATTTGCACTGCCCCCCCCCCTCACCCCCATGGAAACGCATTGCTCGGAAATGGATTTTTGGTGTTTTTAGAAGACGCAATAAAGGACCTCAAAAGACAAAAAATATTAAGATGCCTTAAATATTAAATAAAAATTGGGCTACGTGAAAATGCAAAAAAAAAATCCAAGGTCGGAGGATAATGAAGACAAAAACGTGTGATTTATTAATTAAACCCAAAGTTCATCTTATACAAAAATTTGGTTTCTATCTCGTAATAGATTTTCATGGCGGTTGGGCTTTGGGGGCGCCTTTGGTGACTTCCCAGCACTAGAAGGCTCCACCGGCCCTTTACAGGGCCACTTTACGGCCCCTGTGAGTAACACTGACCCTCTGTGAGTACTTTAATACGCAAGATTAAAAAAATGCAAAAAGATTTTAATTAAAACGTCCTGCAAAGCGAGTTATCTAAAATAATAAAATAAATAAGGGATTCTTTCTGAATTCATTTATTTTTATTTCAGGTCTTCCTTGAGCGTTTTAAGTTACTTGTCCAAATAAAAAAACAAACTTGTTGTCCTTTGTTGTATTGTTTTCATAAAATAAAGGCCTGTAATCCCGATCATTAGCATTAAAAGGCCGGTATTGATGGTAAATACGCGGCGAACAATCGGCGTCCCTATCTGCCGACGTCTGCGATCTGGCACGCTGGGCCGGTGTCGAAAGCGCTCTGTTTCCGATCAGTTATATTAAACCCGCTTATTGTTTTTAGCAAAATGTGCACTTTGAAGAAAGCGAACAGTCCTTGTAAAACAAAAAAAAAACACAAACAAAAAAAAGGTCATTACAAGAAAACACAAAAACAGTGATTGGAGGTTACGCAATCGGTCCAGCGCGGCCCTTGATGACATCGCGCCGTAATTTACAAAACAAAGGAGGAAAGAGGGAAAAAACCCTGAAGATCTGTATTTCTATTATTTCTTCCAGGGGTTAAATCAAACAAACTACGGAAAGTTTCTAAAAAAAAAAAGACTATTCCGTTTCCATGGCTACAGCCTATCGGCGTGAGCGTTTGTGCCACGTGGCAATTAAGAAATCCCTGAGAAAAATATGATCTGAGCAAAATTAAGAAGGGTATTTCTGGGGATTCTCAATAAGTCCGGTGTGAAGGAGTGAAGAGAGTGAGAGGTGATGAGAGGGAGACATTTACATACATAAAAGGACTTAATACACTAGAGGATCAGAGGTTGAGATGGAACGGAAGGAGGTTTAACTTTACTGAGAGGGTGGTAGATAAGTGGAACAGCCTCCCAGCAGAAGTAGCGGGTAATACAGTGAGGGTATTAAACATGCATGGGATAGACATCCGGCTCCTGAATCTAACCGACGACTGATTAAGCAGAAGGATCTGCCGGCAGGTTCTGGGTGTCATTCGAATGCTTTGAGTGTAACGAGATGTTAAGAGTGTGTTAATGTGAGACGACACCTTGGAGTGTTTTAAAACATAGATGTTTTGCTACACTTTTGTTTCACTTTTACACAAAATAATACGGAAGAAAGCAGAGCCCCGCGTAACGTAATTACAATGACATCACCTTTATCGTTTCCAAAGGCAAACCGTGCCTCATTCTGGCCCAGTGAGCTTGCACTCTGGTGATTTAACATTGGGCACGGTATCCTTGTAACGCGATTACTGTGATCGGAGGATTCAGTAACTTGCACAAGGAGCTTACTGTCTAACGGTGCAGTGAGAAACTTACGTCAGACTGTATACAAGGATTCTGCAAACTAAGAGTATCATGCGATTCTTTACATCGGGAGAGGGTAGTACATAAGTGGAGCAGCCTCCCAGCAGAGGTGGCAGAGGGTAATACAGTGAGGGGATTAAACATGCATGGGATAGGCATACGGCTCCTGAATCTTAGACGAGAACAGCGAACGATTACAGCAGGAGAGAGGGGCTGCTGGACGGGGGCCGAATGGGGCCGATCTGCCGGTATACTCAATATTTCTTTCTTTCTAAAAGCTCGGTCCCAGTGAGCTTACAATCTAACGGCAAAATCGTGGACCCCCCCCCCGCTCAGCAGATAAATCACATAACAGAAATGCCATATCTGAGCGATAGATCGGAGTCTGCTTAAAGAAAAGCTCTATTATTAACATTATTATTCTTTATTGTTTTATGTAGCGCCCCCCTATTCCGTAGCGCTGTACAATCAGCTATGTAGGTTGCACAATATTAGTGAATACAGTTTGAGAACGTGGCTTGTGAAACGGAGAAGATAAGAGAAAGCCGCCCAGTCCGACAGGATGGAAACAGGGAGAGTGACGGGGCGCCCTCGCAAAATCCGTGAAACGAGTAAAGGAGCAGAATTGCGAAACTCCCCCCCTCTTCAAGGGCAGTTAGCGAAGGTGAATGAATGAAACCGTTTATGGTTTTTTTCCGCAGCCCACACGTTTAGGAAGAAAGAGAACATGCAAATAACCAAACTCTGTTTGCAATAAATGTTCTGTCCTTGGAGCAAGCGATCCGCCTCCCTTCCCATCTTTATCTTTGTCAGATCTTAATAACAACAAAAATAAAAGTAGGGAATTTTTTTTTCTTTTTTTTTTTCTTGTAGGCAGGTGTGGGCCGACCCACAAGCCACGGGGTGGAGTGGAATTGGTAGAAGCCGGTGCTTTATAACGTAAAAGTGCTGCCTGGCAGCTGGTAATAACGACAACCTCATCTGTGCATCACAGGCTGAAAATGAGTGTCAGACCTACAGGGCAGAAGTCCCCCGACACCGATCACGGTGAGCAACAAACGCCTTCTTATATTTAGTTATATAATAAACTTTATATATATGACATGCACTTGTATATATATTATTATAACTTATTATTTATATTTTATATTCTGTATATATATATTTATATATAGTACACAAATGACGAATGGTCCTTATGATACATATAAATTATTATAATACTGTATAGTTTGCATGGTCATGGTTGGCTTAGTATGTAGCTAGAATATACTATCAACGTTATAAGCATAATACTGCGGAAACCTATATAATAATAAGTTTTATTAATAATTTTAATATTATTATATATATATTTAAGTGCATGTCTTTTGTTATAATATAGTAATATATATATCAATTTAAAATATATAAATAATACGGAAGTTATATATAATTTATTTATATATATATTTTTGATATATATATTTTATTATATACTATAAGCGCTTTTGTCATATTGTTATATATATAATATATACATATATACATTATATAAAATATTATAATATTAAGTTATAAATAATTTAATATTTATATAAATTAAATTGGTGTAATGACAACATATTGGAGATTATTAGGACATAAAATAAAAAAAATATAGCTTATGTATAAAAAAAATTTAGGGGGTTTATATACAGTAATTCTGTTATTTTTTTTTTTTTTTGTAACGCAGAATTTTTCCCATAAGACTGATTATGTTACTGGAAGAAATTCACGAACGTTTTCTAAAATATGTTTTTTTTTTTTTTTGTTTATTGGAATTTAAGGCTTTTTATTTACTTTTCATATAAAATGTGTTTTTTTTTTAATAAAAAAAAAATACCGGTTTTCCAGCGTCAGGTAAAACTGCCGTTACGTGGAAGTGGGGGCTTCCAGGGAAGCTCTGCAGCCGCGGAGGTATTTAGGGGACCTTTATGGTTCTGTTCCACGGTGTCACGGGGCAGAAGCAACAGATTATTACCTTTGTGATATTAAAAAGATAAATTAGAACATTCAGCCCCCATCGTTGACTCTTTGTAAGTGGATTTGATTGTATTTCTTGATAAATGGTCTTGGTCTTATCTATGTCTTCACTTGGCTAATATTCCTGTAGTTGTCCTTAGCTAACCCGGACCAGATCGGCCCCATTCGGCCCCCGTCCATTTCTCCTGCTGTAAAGACTCAAACCTTAATCAGTCGTTGGTCTCGTCTTAGATTCAGGAGCCGTCAGCCCATCCCATGCATGTTTAATGGCCTCACTGTATTACCCTCTGCCACTTCTGCTGGGAGTCTGTTCCATTTTTCTACCACCCTCTCAGTAAAAAAAACTGATTCTTGCCAAAAATGAAGAAACGCTCCAGGGAAACAATCTTGTTCTGTCATCTGAGTTTGTGACATGTGGGACACCATGCTTCACAAAACATCACATGCAGAGTGACAACATCGAGACGCTCACATGATGTTTTCCGTAAAAGCTAGTGTAAGATAACATGACTTACTGTACGCGTGATTTCAGTGACACGCGCAAGGTCACAATATGACCTCAGACGCACCGCCGAGGGTTGTTATGAGTTGTTTTGGGTAACAGTTTCTTAATTTGCAGTTTGTGTCATCAGGTTGTGTAAAGAGTCACTGTCCACAGCCACAGACACTAACAATACCCCGACACTCCAAACCAAATCGGTCATTAAAGGGACAGCTTTATCTTGGAGGTGGCTGGGGGCAGGCTTTGTGCCCTATTACGGGGTGTTTGTGTCACTGAAGGGCATTAATATTTTATTTGCCCCGTTATATTTATAAAGCCGTTTCCTGCTGTTTCTATACACATTATTGGGGCTTTTAGGGCTGTAGATCCCTGCGATCCCCTCATACCCAGCAAACATTCTGACCTCCTAGAAAAGAGTGGCATCAGGGGGGAAAGGGGGGCATCAGGGAAGAGCGATATCAGGGTAGAAGAGAAGGTCCCGGGGTGGAGAGAGAGGGGCATCAGGAGAAAAATGATGGGCACAGGGAAGGAATGAGGGACACCATAATTTGGGTACCAAAGGAACTGGCCAAACTAAAGAGGGACACTTTTGTGATGTGTGTGTGAATGAATAAAGGGCACATTGTAGATTAAGCCATCAGAGCCTCCTTTTTTAGGGCTAACGCATTCTGGAGAAATTAAATTGGGCAACAAAGTAACCACTTCAAAGAAAATATAGAATATAGAATAACACTACAGAGTTTGCATTCGGGAAGATGTTAAGTGCACTAGAAATATGACTGAATGATTCAAATCAAAATGCATGTATTAGGGGTGAGAATTAGAGTCCGATACTCGGCTCACGTCATTTAGCTATTATGTCCATGACAGGCGATTAGTCTGCACCCTCTCTCCTAAAAACAACGGCTAAAGCCCATTGTATGATTTTATTTCAGATGTTTTAAATAGAGGTCCTTGAGTTATTTGGGTTTTTTACTTGCAAAAACCCATCCCCAATGATTTTTTTTTACTTCACGTATTTTCTAATTCTTCAGATATGTCTTGCGAGCTCCCGCTTATCATTATCCCAGAAACAGATGTTTGGGACATTGACGCCACCTCGTACACCGACTGTGGCCATTTCGTCGACTGGGACCGATTCCCATCTTTGACCCAAGAGCGATGCTCTTCCCCGGCAGAGCTTCCTCAGTTTTTCAAGGACCTTAAACGGATGGCTAGGGAAGGACAGTGGGCCAATAACAAAAGCCTTCGGGCAGAGGCCTACAACCAAATCATCAAAAGCATCCGCTGCCGTGTATTTACACCGGACGCCACAGTCTATCACGACGTCTCTGAGCGTCTCTTTGGCAAAGGAGGCGTAAACGACCACCCCTTGCCCGATTTCCTGGAAGGATGTCTCATGCCCGTCTACTGTCTCAACACTCGAGGGGAGACGGCGGTGAAAAAAATTCTCATATGTATCGGAAATCAGTATCCAGATATCACCTACTGCCCCACCTTGCCTGCCGTGGTCGCCCTGCTGTTGCACTTTAGCGAGGACGAGGCCGAGTGTTTCGAAAGGGCCTGTCGTCTTATCTCGTGCATAGATCCACATAAATGCTACGTCGACCAGAGCTTCTTGGCCCACGAGGCTTCCTGCATGACCTTTGGGGACCTAGCTAAGAAGTATTGCCAAGCTGGGCACAAATTCATCACCACCAATTCCGAAAACCCAACCGACATCTTCTCAGAGTGGCTGATGTGGGTTTTTGGGGATTTGCCCTTCGAATACACTATCCGAGTCTTCGACGTCTTTCTCCTAGAGGGTAACAAGGTGCTCTACCGAGTGGCGTTGGCTCTCCTGAAGCAGTACAGAAGCCAGGTGGACTCAGAAGTTCAGGATCTCCAGTTAGACATCCAATGCTTTGTAAAGAATATCGCCGACCATATTTCACCGGAGAAGCTCTTGGAGAAGGCGTTCAGCATCAGACTCTTCTCCCATAAAGAGATGTGGCTCCTGCAGATGGCAAACAGAAAAGCTTTGTCCCAAAGAGGCATCACTGTCATGCAACCAAGGTAAGCCTTCTCCTCGTGCCACGAATCTATCAAACTCAAAAATAGGTCCACGTTCCATGAAAACACCCCTTATAAAACTCACGGCTGTTTTGTGATTTATTTTTTTTTACCATGGTCGGTGACCAGAACAATGCATGGAGGATGCTCTGATATAAAGAAAAAAGAGCTAAAATAGAGAAAAGGAGGAAAATAGTCATTTAACAATATGGAAAATGAGAGAAAAAAGGGGCTTCTTCAAAAATATATGTCAAAAAGGACCAACACTTAGACAATCTCCTAAACACTATACATGATATAAATAATATATATATATATATTTATAAGTCCAAAATTAATGATTTTATATATATATATATATATATGAAGAGCCGTTGTTTAAAAGAGGCAACAGTTAGAGAGAGGGAGAGATTATTAAGGCCGCTGCTCCCATGGTATATGTATAAGGTTGGGTTCTCATACTTTTATATATTCCTTTTCAATCTGTAACCATAGGTTTATTTAGTGAAGGCGTAGGGTGCGGGAAAAGGGATAGATCTGCTCAGGGATTCATTAAAATGACAGAAAGAAAAGGAAAAGCAATTCCGATTAAAATGTAGAGAAGGAATTCTGCATAAACCTTTAAAATTCCACCTGGAAGGCCGGTTCCAAAATGAAATATATTAATATCTTCTGCAAAGATCTAAAATCTCCCAGCGTTTGGTTTGTAAACACACTTTAATGATCACATTCGGTTCCAGAGCCTGAAATCTCTGCCCTTTAATCTCCCATATTAGTTATTTACAGTTTCAACTAATCAGCAACAGCCAATCGCCTTTCTGGGACGTGGCGCCAATCGCAAGGTATTTTGGGGCAAACAAATACCGTCTTCTCTAAAAATAACCCCCCGCCGAGATGTTATTAAATACGGCATCTGCTGATGTGGGTAAACAGAGCCGCGTACACAACAGACGATAATTATTTCTCCCCCCACGCAGAGATACTTTGTTTAAGGTGACAGCAGGTCCTGGGCTGACCGGGCGTCTCTTGGAGCGTAGAACGAGGCGCCTTCCAGGAAAATATCAGTTACTTGGCCAATTCACAGAACCTGCCGGGAGACTGGCCCCATCCGGCCCCCGTCTAGTCGCCCATTTCTCTTGCTGTAAAGTCGTTGGTCTCGTCTTAGATTCAGGAGCCGTATGTCTGTCCCATGCATGTTTAATCCCCGCACTGTATTACCTACATTAATAAAACGCTCTGCCGTCCTCCCGCAGACAGACAGCTCATATGTCGGTGGACATGATGAATTTTAACTCCGAGATCATCACGGCCCAGGAGATGAGGGTGCTTTGGTCCTGGATTCCCGAGAGATTTTCCTTGTATCCTCCGGCCCTTTTGTTCTCTACCCTGGAGCACGGATACAGCCTACAGAGGTAGATGCTACGTATTTTGGGATTCTATATTCTCTTGTATTTGCTATTCGGCTAACTGTGTAACCCATGTCTGCTTAATCTATGCCAAGAACCAAAGAAAGGGCCACATTATTTGCCAGAGGGGACCCCGAAGTCATCTCATAGAGATGTGATTACAAGGGTTGTGATGTCTACGGCCAGTTGGAAAGAAACTATTCCAGTGAAATAATTATTAGGAATCATTATTATATTATTTATTAAGCGCCAACAAATTACGTGGTGCTGTACAATATAATTGGGGCAGTTAACTCATACATAACAAATATACATTAATGAAGAGAGACACATCAGGAGTTAAGAACCCTGCCTTGAGCCATATAGCCCCCTCTATTACGAAATGAACCCCAGTTTTGGGCATACGAACGGTAATCATTGTTATAATTGTGTCCCTTTAAAATAACACAACGTTCCGCGGTCACACTAATAATACGCTCCCGCCGGCAGGTTTTATTCGCACTGTGAAGGATCAGAGCCAACCATCTTGCTGATCAAGACTACGGCAAATGAGGTACGTGCCCCGTTCCCAGAAATACATTTCAACCCCCGCTAGTCCTAGCTGGGGGCATTTCCATGGTAGGGTGGTCCATGCCATGGTGGTGAGCTTCCTATACGTTGACGTCCCATCTCCTTACAGGTCTGCGGGGCTTTCCTCTCTACAGACTGGAGCGAAAGGAAGAAAAGCTGCGGGCAAGTGGCCACATTTTTCGGCACGGGAGAGTGCTTTGTCTTCACTGTAAGTCCTAATATCCATCTCAGGAATCCAAGGAACCCATTATTATTATTATTTAATTTTTATATAGCGCCTTCCTATTTCATAGCGCTGTACAATGAACTATATCATACGTATAAATTTGCTTCTATAAAGTTTCATTATTGGCTCGTTTGATACATGTTTAAGTCTCATATCCCATCCCGCATCGTGCAGCACCCCGTGTTGTGGAGGCAGAAAGCAGAATAAACTGGCCTATACAGAAAATTAACAGTAAATTAGTCTGAAGAACATTTGGAAGTTTATACTTAACTTTAAGTTAGTTTGAACTTGTTTCAACAGCATCTCCTGGGGCAAAAACAAGGCTCCTCGCAATGGGTTAATCTCCAAATTCTAAATGGAACGTACGTTTCATTCCTTAAAGTAAAAATAATAGGTTGTTTAATAAAACATCTGAAGGATCTGACCTCCTGTATGTTAAAAAAAAGGAAAATCAAGGTTTGTTACCTTATTTTTTGTTTTGAGGAAATATGTCCATGGACCTCTCTATCGACTCGAGTTGGAGGTCCTCGTCATCGGCACTTAATTACAATGTCACTTTTTGGTTACCGTTACAGCCATGGCAGGTACGCTTCCATAGAGAGAATGGAATTAGAACATTAGTTTGTCTATTGTAGGCATCTTAAAAATCTATGACCAGGCCTTATTGGGTACGGATTTCATAAGCCGACATTCCATAGTAAGAGGAAAAGGTGATCAAAGTTCTCTATGCCGATCTTGAACGTTTAATTTAGATATATATTTATATACAAGCACGGATTTAGGGTTTATTTCAATGCTTTTACTTTATTTTCCTGGCAGGTTCGTCCGGAAATGGAGAGGTATGAGTGGGTGGTGGTGAAGAAGCCAGAGATGGGAAAGGCTGCCCCACCATCGCCTCGGTCCCGACCTCGTTCGTATTCCCACGGATCGCGCCTCTCGCCTTCCCCTAAGTGCCCATCCTCGCCGACGATGTCCTCTGCCCCTAGCAGTCCATCCCAACTGTCAAACTTCCTGTCTGTCCCAGGAGAGGTGCAACCTGGACGGCTCTCCCCGTTCCTGTCGGTCCGACACTTCCAGCTGCCGTCAAAAACGGCATCCATGTTTATGTCTGGGAACAATCAAGGCATAATAATTGGTAAAGATTCCGCAGTATCCTTATACAAATAGAACCTTCCCATATTCAACTCACAGTTAGGCGTTGGGTGACCAGTGGGTGGGGATTTAAAGGGCCAATTTACTCGTTACCAAGACAACTCAAGATAAAGGTTAAAGAATACTTAGCAAAGATGGAGGCAAGAGTTGTAGACTCCAAAACAGAATGGATGTTGAGGAACCTGTGGATTGTATCCGGAGATAATGAGGAACTTTCAGGTTTTTGAAGGACGTTTAGATAGGACTACTTGAGGAGCCCTTTCGGGTTGTTGTAAATCCCACGACTGGATATATTTTGGGATCCTAAATAATTTCTCTCTGATGGGTATTTAATAGCTGAAGTCATAACTTCTGTTCCTAAAATATTGGCCCAAGATGACATCACTGTGGGCATTTTAAAGTATGCTTTTATGGTTTTTCAGGTGGTGGAGGAGGTCAAGCGCTGAACATCGATGCCGACCTGAACATCGGGAGAACTGAACCCTGCGAAACATTCGACAACCCCCCACTTTGTGAGGAAAACTTCCACGTCCAGCACCTGGAGGTGTGGGGCTTCCAAAACTCCTGAGCTAAAACAAAAGGGTCTTCCTGGATGAGTCCGATCACCGGCCCCTTTATCACCGAAGCCAACAACACCAAGAGGAAACGTCTTCGTAGAAGGAGCGGACGATGGGCACGTTGTGTTCCGGTGCCTCGTCCGGCATCCTGATGTACTTTAAATATATTGAGGGAACGCTGTACCCCAAGACCTAAAACATAACATTATACTTGTGGCCCTTGACAAACACAGGCAGACCCCTACTATCGAAAGGCTATAATGTGGCTGGCGGGGTTATTAATGGGCTTTTTAAAGATGCTGGGTAATTACCCAGTAATAGTCCAAGGAGACGGGTATTACCCGAGCCGCCTCCAAGGCCCAAACGGCTGGTTTCTACTGGCTTATTTTTATTTTTCTATGAAAAATTTCGAGGTCACAGACACGAATAATTGATTTCATTAATGCTTTAACACGAGTTTAATAATTGTTCAGATTTATTCAAAATCATTGTAATTCTCTCTTTCTATATATATATTTATATATATATATATATATATATAATGTATATAGAATGATATACGCACATGAGTATGTATACCCTCCCCAATAATTCTTTGTAAAATGTACGCCTCAATCTCTAGATATTGGTATAAAATGTATGTTTTGAGTGATTTATGGCCTAGCCTGCCCGTGTACATAATTATATTCATTATTCATGTACAATATAATAATGCACATCAGCGTTGTTTATAAAAATATTTTTGATAAAGTCTAAACGTTTGTGAATCATTCATATTCCTGACTGTACAGAGTTTATTATTTTTATTATTATTATTATTATAATTATTATTATTGTTATTATTATACAGAACACACACATTAGCCTTCTGTTAGTAAACACTGCTGAGGAGATTGTGCGCATGCGCAGTTGGAGCCCTTTTGATAGCCTACGGGGCGCGCGCGTGCTTCTACAGATCGAGGGGCGGTGCGGTCCCGTTGTCTCCATAGCGACGGGCAAACAGACCGAGTTTCGGTTGCCAGGAGACGGGAGGAAGCTCGGTGCAGTAGTTGCTCTGCTGAGTACCGGGACAGTCATGGAGTCACAGAACCTGGACCAGGAAAACCAGCTGGAACTGGAATCCATCATCGGCTTTAACGGTGAGGGCGGCGGGGCAGGGGGCAGCGGGGTAGGAGAGGCAGTTCCCGGAGCCCGCAGCACTGCAGCTGCTGTAATGGATGGCTAGCGTTGTGGGAGTTGTATTCCTTATAAGCTGATGAACCAGGGGCTTCCTATTCCTCTTCTTCAACTATAACTCTCACAATCCTCAGCCGGACCCCCCAAAACCCGAGCTTGTCTGTGTCTTGTCAAATACTGGCTCAGTATCATGGGGTTTCATTCCTTTAGTGGATGGAATATATATATTGGCCCCTGGGGGCCCAGTACTGCCCTCTCCCATAAGGGCATTCTGGGTCCAGGAGGGGAGTTTATTGCAAAGGAGGAGAAAAGTTACAAGAGACTGGAATCTAACACTAGAGGGTCAAAAGCTGAGATGGGAACAGCCTCCCAGCAGAGGTGGTAGAGGGTAATACAGTGAGGGTATTAAACATGCATGGGATAGACATACGGCTCCTGAATCTAAGACGAGACCAACGACTGATTAAGGTTTGAGTCTTTACAGCAGGAGAAACGGCAACTAGACATGGGGGCCGAATGGGGGCCGATCTGCAGAAAGATTCTATGTTTCCACTGAATAAATGAACCCCTCACAGAATCCGTTGCTCCGATCCGTGAGGCTTTAAGCACTTGCAGCATTATTAGTATTATTAGTATCATTTAGTTAACGCTGCCCCATCATCCTCCGGGGCACATCCGCCAATAAATTCATTAACCCCTTAATGACATGTACAGGCTCAAAATGCATTGTTTTGAATGGGCTTTGGGACCGCCCATTGTCCTTAAGGGGTTAAAGGAGTGAAACCGAGCGCGTGGTTTTCCGATCACCTCCCTGGGGGGAGTTACTATTAATGGTCGGGGGTCTCAGGGGCGGATTATTTCTAGAGATGCGTGGGGAGGGGAGCCTGTCTTCTGTGCCGAGACTCGCAGCGTTTAGGAGATAATGTCCGTGATCTCGGGCAGAATGCGTCACGGGACGCCGTTTCCTTAACATACCACGAGTGCAAAATGTGCAAAAATCCAGAAAAAAATAAAAAAACACCATTCTCATCTATTCCGTCCGGACGATTCCCTCTGAACATCTCTTTTGTATGCCTTTAGGACACATATCGTCTGGCCTGATAAGTCACCCCGACAGGGAGCATCTCATCTACCCCCTGGGGTGCACGGTCATTATCGAGAGCGTCCAAAAACGTAAGCAGCATTTCCTCCAGGGCCACACCAACAACGTGTCCTGCGTGGCCGTCTCCAAAAGCGGCAAGTACCTGGCGTCGGGGCAGGTCACCTACATGGGCTTCAAGGTAAGGAACGCTTCGGGTGATCTTCTTGCAGAACTCTGGTGGCTTTTAGAGAATGTAGTTTAATAAGCGGGTTCGGAGTCTCGTTGTCGGCCCTCCGGTTCCAGTAACGGTCTCAGGATGGCTCATTTTAACGGTGTCTGTGCCCGCTGGAGCAGAAATCCCTCACTGTCGGGGTGGGTTCTTGAGGACCTCATCTGAGAAGCTTTGATGGGAAGGTCTATATGGTGTCCTTCACCCCATCACAACGTTTTGCATGATGAAGAACATCTGAACCCCCCCCTTGTTGCAGGCGGACATCGTCTTGTGGGATTACATCAGGAAAGAGGCCTGCGCCAAGCTGACGCTTCACAAGGTGAAAGTGGAAGCTCTAGCTTTCTCTCCGTCAGAGCGGTACCTGGTGTCACTCGGAGGACAAGATGATGGAAGGTATGTGACGTTAGAGGAGAAGTGGGTAGCATGGAGTCCCCGTGGATTTCCACGTCCTTCTCTTTTGGAGTGGGAAGCGGTTGTCTATGGAAAGCGCTTACATTTTCTTCCCACAGCGTTGTCTTGTGGGACGTGGCAAAGAGAGAAGCCATCTGCGGCAGCCCGGTTGCAGCGCTCAGCTCTGGACACGCTTTAACCATCGCCTTCTCCAACAATAGCGATGACATCTTCGTGACCGGTGGGAAGTAAGTCACAGTGCCACAGTGTAGCGTCTCTCGTCTATTGAGCTAGCATCTTAATTAACGGTAAACTAAAAAAAAGTATTCAAGCGCGTCGAAGTGTAGCGCTCATTTAATCTCCAGAAGGACCTTTTAGAACGAAGTGCTGGGTGAAAGGAGTCACATTGTTTGCCATAAAGCAGATAATAGAATGTTGGGTTTCAGGAAAACTTTACGTTGGCAACACAACACAAAACACAATTTACTCCGATAGCAAATGAAGCTGCCGTCTGTCCAGAGAATGGAGTCTGACCTCTCCCCTTCTCTCGCTCTCCAGTGCGACCTTACGTGTCTGGGAGCTGGACCTCCCAAACAGAAAACTGCGCCCCACCGAATGTCAGATGGGGCAGCTGAAGAGAGTGGTCACCTGCCTGGCCGTAAGTACATGGTCGGCCATTCGCCGCCTCTTTCTCTGGTCTGAACCCTCCACCCAATTAAACGTTTAGACCAGCAGTACCAACCAACGGCGAGCTGATGAGACCTCTGGAGACCTCTGTCGGTTCCGTTCAAGGAGCCGTCTGCCATCTCCACCCCATCACACCTTACGCTGGTTCATTGACGTTTACGTATTCTCCTAGGTGGCAGAAGATGACAGCTGCTTCTACTGCGGAACCTCCACCGGAGACATCCTGAAAATGAACACGAAAACCAAACTTCTGAACAGCTACGGCCCTCAGAAGGACAGGTTCAGCCTGGTGAGCCACTGAGCCCCGCTCTTCGTACCCTGCGTTTGTTTCTATTTAAAGAAACTAACGAATTCCTTCCTTGCCAGGGTGTGACTGCTGTGACGCTCCTCAAGACAGGAGAGTTTCTCGTCGGATCTGGGGACGGCAAACTGTCGCTGTGCAAGGGACCCAACTTCAAAGCCATTAAGTGAGTGACCAGATCTGTGCCGCTGGTTGTACCGGCCAAGCGCCTCATAAATTGATATACTTTGTTGCCACCATTTTCATCCGTCTAGAAATCATAGAGCTGACTTTTAATAAGCAGCCTTCTCTTACTTTCTAGGTGCGTTCAGCTCCAAGGGTCGGTGAGCTCGATCTCTCTGCGAGGACAGGGTCATCAGTTCTTCGTTGGCACTGCCCAGTCACAGTTATACCGTTTTACGTATCCCGAATTCAAAGAGGAACTCATCTTCACCTGCCACAGCGAGGCCATCAATGACATTGTGTTCCCCTTGTAAGTAGAGCGGCAGATCCCGGCGCCGTCCCTGCTGGTCAGGCTCCATTCAGGCTGCGGAGCTGCTGCTCTCTGGTTTCCTGTCTCTCTACAGTTCCACCTTTGCTGTTATCCATTCCTGGATTTCCTTATGCTCGGTCCTGTACGTCTGATTCCTTAATTCCAGTCTTATAAAGGAAACGAGCTAACTGGGAATCAAGAAATCAGAAGTACAGAGCAAGTAATTTCTTCTAAGGTCAAGTGGTTACGCCAACATTTACCTAGTCCATATGCTGCCCGGTCCCACGCTAGGCGCTTGTGGCATCATTATGTGTACTTGAGGGGTTTTTAATGCACAGATTAGCATTACCCTGAATGGTGTCTAATTCCCCCCCCCCTTTCCCAGCGGAACCTCTGAGCTGTTTGCCACTGCTCCAAAAATGATATTCGAGTCTGGCACAACACCAGCCAGAAGGAGCTCCTCAGAATCACCGTGCCCAACATGACGTGCCTCGCCATCGAGTTCATGAGAGACGGGAAAAGCATAATATCAGGTAAGCGCTTCTACCACGTTTTGGACTTCACATTGGGTTCTTTAGTGGATCTGTGCCGAGTTTCATTGTCTCAGAACTGAAGAAGAGCCCACGTAAGAGAACAATCAGGCTGATAATTAATGAATGTTCATCTGGTCATTAAAAATTCAGTAATTAGCGCTGTAGAACTCAGGAGTTCATTTAGAAAATAGATCCATAAACGCATGGTAATGCCCTGCGCTCCAATGTTATTATAAATATGGTGATAAAAATCCAAATAGCATTAAAATAAAGAAGCAAAGCATCATCTGACCGGTGTTTTTTTACAGCTTGGAATGATGGGAAAATCAGAGCCTTCACACCCGAAAGCGGGCGTCTTATGTACACGATAGAAAACGCTCACAGCATGGGAGTGACGGCCATCGCTCCAACCAACGACTGCAAGAGGATTATAAGTGGAGGAGGAGAGGGACAGGTTCGTGGTTCATATAACCCCCATCCCAACCCCCATGGTCTTCTCTCCTGCCGGCTGTACGTCATTTTGTTGTTTATCTATTAAACGGTGAGTTAACTTGGTTACATTTCTGCTTTCTAGATGAGAGTGTGGGAAGTCGGTAAAGACCGGTGTCGTCTGGTGGAATCAATGAAGGAGCATAAGTCTGCTGTGACCTGCATCAAGGTGAAGAGCAACAATCGGGAATGTCTTACAGCGAGCTCCGACGGGACCTGTATCATCTGGGACATCGTGTAAGGACCTGGTCGGGGGACTCGTGACTCTTCGCAGATATCGGAGAGACTTTAGACCAATGATGCAGTCACGTAAAAATATATTGTATTAATAGAGTGTAAAACACGTAATAGACGCACACCGGGAGACTATGTAATCCATCCATTCATCTGACAGGAAGAAGTTAATGTTTTTTAGCGGTGATTTCATCCCAGTAACTCATTTTTTATCTCTTTTTAGTCGCTTTGTGCGGAAGCAGATGATCTTGGCCAATACGTTATTCCGCTGCGTGTCTTATCACCCCGAGGAGTTCCAGTTTATCACCAGCGGCACCGACAGAAAGGTTAGCTTGATAACCCAATACCAGCTCCAGAATGTCCGCCTTTTATATCGTTCATGGATAGCCCTGGATCGTGTGCATTATGAGTCGCCTATATCCAGATTGGACCAAAGGGTTATCTCAGATGCTGTTCACTTAGAATATCCCTTCTGAATATTAACGATGCTATACAGGCCATATTCTTGGTGGTGTAGTAGTTACCCAACCCATTGCAGAGCTTACAATCTAAATGGCTCAGTCTACAATGAGCGAATCCCCGAGTACCTCGCTTACTTTACTTTATGTATCGGTGCGGCTGTAGCGGCCAGCGTTCACCTGCTGTTGGTTACGGCTTTTAACCCTTTTCGATTTATTGCAGATTGGTTACTGGGAGGTATTTGACGGCTCTGCCATTAGAGAACTCGATGGATCCATGTCTGGGGCCATCAACGCGATGGACATCAGTAACGACGGAGCCCACTTTGTTACAGGTAATGATACAGCAATGATATTATATCATAACCCTGTCTCATCCCTCACTTGTCTAAGTCTTTACCCCGGCTGACTCCCCCAATTTTTCTGCCCCAGGTGGAGATGACAGGCTGTTAAAAGTCTGGGATTACAGCGAGGGGGACGTGACTCACGTTGGTATCGGACATAGCAGCAGCATCAGCCAGCTGAAGATCTGTCCCTTCTCCAAGTGCATCATCAGTGTCAGCACCGATGGGGCAATTCTACGCTGGAAATACCCCCACCCAATATAACATCATCTTAACATAATAACGGTGTATATTAACACGCAAAAGAAAATGACGTTTGGATGTATCTGTAGGCCCTATTTATAGTTCAGGTGTCAACAGAAAGTTGACATTGTGACTTTCAAATGCTGACCCTGTGTACATTTTTGTAATTAGTTCTATTAAAAAAAACATTTAGTTTGTTTAGTTAAAGAAAGATTAATGCCCTCATTAAAAACTATAATTTCTATTCTTTCAACACAAACATCCCAAATGAACAAAGAAAATAAATGTTCCAGCTCAATGTTTAAAATGTTAATAAAACAGAAGACATTTATTTCACTGGCTTTGTGTTTTGTTTTTAATTCTTCTTAAAATACATTTTCTATTAAAGAAATTTAGAAAAAAACTGCTTCCCTGTGTGAAAAAATATTGTCGACCTTGCTTTCAGCGGGTTATAAAAAAACGATGTATTGTTTGCAATACTTTTAAAATAAATGACACTTCAAGATGATCAGAGAGTTCTGGGTGAAAGAGATAATAGGTGAAAATGTAACAATACAAACCTGATATTCACTAAGGTGAAGCTGATTAGACGTCTCCTGATCTTTGCAATTGAAGATAGTAGTTAGGGCTGGGTTTAGCGTGCAGGCCAAGGTAACTTAAAAGATCAGTTGTGCCACTGCTTAATTCCTTTTAGATCCACCTAAAAACCAGAGACCCCAGTGAAACCAGTGAAGACCAGCTTTATGAGAAGGTCTCTGTTATATAGGATGCATTCTAAAAGTTCGCCACTAGATGGCGCATCACGCCCATGGGCTAAAAGGCACATGTGCAGTGCTTATTTTTCACCACCAGATGTCAGTAAATAACCGCATTCTGATATTCTGTATACATTTTAATATGGCCATATATGGTGTTTAAAAACTATTTTTTTTCTTTAATTAATCAAGTACCAGTAAAGGCCCATATCTAAAATTATTATTTAAAAAACGAGTTTTGGTATACAGTACAAAAATAACTTTGTTACAAAGCCTCCCGTAGTGTCTTACGGGGAAGTAACAGAGCAGATTTTAAGGCCATCAAAACTGTATCTGCCCCAAGCTTTCCAATCTGACCTCCCCAGGAGAATTCGGTGACATCTTAAACCTATTTCCAGACCCTCAGCCCAACACTTACCGTCAAATCGGGATTTGGGAATGTGAACGAGACCATTGGTGCCAGCGAAACTTTTCTTTGATGCTCAAAAAATTTAGGACATGATCCTAGAAAATAAAGGTAACAATTTTAGAAACCCTCCATAGGAGCCACATTTCTGAGACATAAGTGAATACCCCCCACACACACACACCCCCCGAAACCACTCGGCTCACTGCAAATATTAATTATTATTATTAATAAAATTAGTAAATCAGTCATACTAGTGACGGTGTGTGAAGATAATTATAACCCCAGCAGTCCCCTGAAAAATCATCCATATTTAAGTACTTTGTAGGTACGTAAATATGTAGTAAATAAACCTGCAAAAGAAACAACAATATATAAAATACCTTAAGGAGAAGCTGCAGCCCCAAAAAGAATTGCGTTCGGCCAATCGCATCTCCTGCCTGGCAAATAGTTGGGGGCAGGGAAAGGGGCAAGCAATGAAACCGCGTTAAAGTCTATATGATGGCTGGAGCGTCACTTTAATATCTGGTTCAGAATTCACTACTAATCTTTGTGACGCGAAGCCCAGCTCTCTGGCGCTGCGCAGGTTAAGGGTAATAGAAGATTCTTTTGTAAAAGTTTTTTTCCGTTAATCCCTCAAAACAATTAGCAGCGATTTCCTGATGATGTCACCGACAATCACGCTTCGCTCACACAGCAGATCTGGGAAGTGGAGGATGAATGTGACCAACGACATAACAATAGGCCATTGAGTAACAGGCGAGGGCATGCGGCAGCTGCAGGTACAGGGCTGACCTTGGAGGCCCTTTCTACCTCAATCAAAGCAGCGTTTAAAGGGACCGGAGGGCCAGATAACAAAATACCCCTTATATTAACTCCGGTTATTAGCTGAAGCTACCCCCTCACCTCGCTTTTTTTTTGTAGAAAAAATCCCTTTTCCCAGAAAGTTATATTTGTTAGCAAATTACAATTTTTCCCGCAACCCTCCCAGCACCCCGACTTCAACTGTCCCAGCTGCTATTTTTTTTTTTAAATAAAAAAAAAATAATACGATATATATATATATTTTTTTAATAATAATAAAAAAATTCTATATATTATTTGCCTGGTAATTTAGAATTCTATGTTATTTTTATTTATTCGACGCGGTAAGATAAAGCGTAGCCGTTAGCCAGAACATTAAACACTGTGTATTCTTAAAAACAAACAAACAAACAAACAAAAACCTGCCAGTGTATCAAAAACTTGCAACAATGTTACTGTCGGTTTGAAAACGGAAACCGGATAAAATAATAAGTTGCCCGGCGCCTGTCGAGTCGTAGAGTCGTTCCCAGCGACCGGATCACCTGCCGGCCGAGGTGCGGATCACAGAGGGTGTATAGAATTTTTTAAATTTTTTTTTTTTTAACTGTCTTGGCCAATTGTGACCAGAGGTAGCAGCAGAGGTCCCCCACCCCCCACCCCGGCATAAACCTGTCCCTCGTCGTCTGTTCGCTCTCCCCGTCTTCTCCTGTCTTCGTTCAAAGTAAAACGGGCTAATAAGATTCAAGAGGCTGGAGGTGGAGCTGTGTACTAAGAAGAGCAAACAGAATTACAACGCACGGCAGCCACGAGAGCTCGAACAGAAGCCTCGGCCAGACACAGAATGGGTTTCCAGCACACACCTCTCCCGGTCAGGTAGGAAGAGCTCTCTGGCGCTGCAGCAGGACACGTTATGGGGGCAGCCGGGCTGCCTCCCTGAAATGGGAAGGCTGGCGTTGTTGTGAATTTGGAAAGGGAGGCTGGGAATTGCCATCCCAAATATTTTTTTTTTTTTCCCTTCCTGGTCAAGTTGCACCAGGAAGATCGTGCATACCATAAGCAGGTAGATCACAGCAGCAGGTAAACATGGAGGAACACAAGGTGGACAAGGAGAAGACCTCCAAGGAGAAGAGCCAAGGGTCCCGGAAGCTCTTCAGGAGCAGGTCCCTGAGATCGGTGGGGAATTTTATGCAAAGGATACTGCGGACTTTAAGCAGCTTGTCCCACCTGGGAGATGGCGACAGGTGCACCTTGGATTTAGAAGATGATGAAGGGGGGTTTAAGCCGAAACCCCACCATGGAGAGAAGAAAGGGTCCTCGCAGGAGGATTTGAGACTCATTCATGGAGGTGACGGTAACAATAACTTGGGTAAAACCCCGGTGCCGGCCAGGTGCCAGGACAGGCTGTCTTGGAGCTCGGATGACAAGGTTCCTGGGGTCCAAGGTATGAAGAACCACGGAAACACCTGCTTCATGAACGCCGTGGTGCAGTGCTTGAGTAACACGGACCTGTTGGCCGAATTCCTGGGAATGGGCCGGTACAGAGCGGAGCTAGAGAAAATAAAAACCAACGGCGAGGTGACAAGGCGGTCAGCGGACGAAGCGCCTTCAACGGCCAGGGGGGAAGTCACTGAGACCCTGGCCGTCCTGGTCAGGGGTCTCTGGACCTTGGAATACACCCCGCACCTGTCCGTGGAGTTCAAGGTAAGAGTTTACCTTAAATAAAGTTTGAATCTGCTATGAGCAGCCGGGTTGGACTCCGTCCCGCAGACACGGGGTTCCTTACCTACCCCCTGAGATTTGTTGGTGGTAGCCGTGGGTGCCTTAGTGCCACGTGACCACACACAGCACTCACAAGTTATCTGCGCATGTTGACGGCTCCCAGGTCCCCAACTCATAGTTGTAGAAGGAGAGTATCAGATCAATATATTCGCACAATTACATTAAAAGCGCCCAGTTTTCCAGGGGAACGATTTATTGCCCCCCCAGCGAGATTTCGCGCTTCCATATGATTTGCCGAGTTGGCCGAGACGCGCTCTACATGTCTGCTTAACCCCTTCAACTTCCAGAAAGAGCTCCAGGCCAACACGAATCCACATTCAAGAAGAAAATCATATTGCATCTTTTATTTTCTGTGTAAAATCGTTTCCTAGGCAACCAGAAAAAGAATTTACTGATTTTTATTCTTTTCCTTTTTTTAAATGAGTTGAAAAGGTTATTTTATTGATAAATATGAGGCTGGAGACTTCTATTTGATCACTGAGGAGGTAAAAACGATGATGTATCTATAGATATTTATATAAATAACTGATATATGACCTTTCCGTGTTAAAATAAACGAAACTACGTTTAGGTGGAAAAATATCGGATACTGAATTACAAAATAGAATTTTTGGATTCCAGCAATGATGATTTTTAATGTTCTAAAAAAGTAAACAAATGAGGCAGGGAAGGCGAGGGACAAAGTTGTGTTTTTCACAGTAGAACGGGATAAAAATCCAGAAGACGTTATCAATCCCCACATAACGTCCTAAAATAACCCCCCCCCCAACCCGGGGTCATGAATTGTCAATGATAGCTTCTGTTTTAGGAGATGTGGTTCTGGGTTATTAGGTATGTTGTATCTGTCGGGCTGGACGATCCTGTAGGGGTCTGATGGACTAATGGTGGTCAACCTTTGGTTCTCCAACGAGTAGAAAAGGCGAGCCATGGCTCAGGTCCGGACTGACGATGGCGCTTTAAGGCCAGCGGCCACCTGATGACGTCAATGTGACAGCTGTAATGGCAGATCGGTTGAGTGTGTGGCTCTGTCGGCCAGCGGGCCACCGAGGTGGCCAGTCGAGGCCAGACTGTGGGTGTCTAGATTTTTGGCTTCTCAGTTCTTCCTCCATAACGTATGAGATGCCCAGCCCTTTCTATATATTATATATATGTATAACACGGGTCCAAGCCATACGTTCCCGGAGGTTTCCCGGTAATCTTCTGTTCACGAACACCCAGGATTAGGTTACCTTTAATTCCGGCAGATCCAGTTACCCTTAATGGTGGTAATAGGGCAATTTACATGATCCCCCCTAATCTAGTCAGATACGCTCTGGAATTACCATTGTGAGCGTGGACAGGAATTCCTCGTATTACGAATAACCCCCCCCCCCGTTATAAGGGGGCGCCAGCCGAACGGCGCTGACCTCATCCTCCGCAAGCCCAACGTGGCTGGAAAGACAAACAAACCAAAAGGTGATTTCTCACCGCAGAGACCCGGTACACGCGGAAAAGCTGAACGGCCCCCTTTATCATAAAGGGGGGGGGGGCTATGCAAAATCTTGCTCTTCCATGATGTCATAGTGTTCGGCGTGGCCAAAATGAAGGCTTCTTATGATATCATAGTTTGGTTGGCTACAATATTTTTTGTCTCCGACTGTCTCACGCAGTCAGGTGCCGACTCCTTCATACTCTCCCCTGATTTAATGACATCCAAGCGTCTCCCTGCTTTATCACAGCTGGAATCCCTGCTAGAATACAGGTGAGAATATCTTTACCTCCTCACCAGTCATGGTTTCCATAAGAACCGTTATTTGAGGGGTCTCGGGGTCCTCTCATGTAGAAGGTATGATCCCGTGACATGACACTCACATGTTGACGGCCACGCGGCGCGTGTTATCTAGTAGGCGTGGCGGACTTCGGATGAAGTTGAGTGACGCCTCGGGCCGTTCCTCGCACTCATCCGGAGTGAGCGTCTGTGTTTACGGACGGTCTCATTGACAGTGACCTTTGAACCGAGTTTCTAAGCTACGGAACAATTAAAAGCGTTCAGAGCAAACAACGCGGAGAGAGGAGTCCGAGGAGGGGCCGAAAAGGCTGTCCCTTTAAATGTGGTGTGGGGGGGGTCTATGGCATAGAACATATAATGTGGAGAACATATAATGTGGGGGGGGGTTTAGAAGTCATTTATATGCCCTGTCCTGCGCATGAGCTTGGAGGGAAAGATACACGAAACGGCTCCACCTGCCACTCTATGCCAGGACCGGGTATACTGGTGTATACTGGTGATACTGGGGGCCCAGCCTGCGCCTGCGTTATGGGAACGCTTGGTTCTGGGTATACGCTGGGGGCCATAATCACACAATGGCTCCTTGTACCAGACAATAACCACAGCACAAGCCCCCCCCCATCCATTGGCACGCACAGCCCAAAATACCCCTGGGGCAAAGAGCTACTACGGGGTTAAGGGCTGATATGTTAGGAACGT
The DNA here is from genome assembly GCA_009364415.1 of Spea multiplicata. Classification (NCBI taxonomy): domain Eukaryota; kingdom Metazoa; phylum Chordata; class Amphibia; order Anura; family Pelobatidae; genus Spea; species Spea multiplicata. The sequence goes on from VKOC01000010.1 coordinate 10,971,044, forward strand.
CGCCTCCCTTTAATACAGAATTTAAGTGTCACCCGGAATGGAGCTCCCCAGAAGGGCCAGTCCTGGGGTAATTCCATATAGGGGGGCAAATTCCGTATCATTCGGGGTAGATCGGAGTTTATAGATTTTTTTGGTATTTGCAGACGTTTCCTGATCCTCCGTCTTCCGTTTCTGCCACCATGGGGTTAACGAGCCCCCCCACGGAACTGTGTAAAGTTATCATACCTAGGTGTATGTGGCTGAGAGTTTTGGGTGTTGTAGTCCAGCATTACCGGGTGTGGGACACAGAGATAAAATATAGACATAGAGTCCCGAAATTATGGAGACATCCTGTTTTTCCCCAGGTGGATTTTAATTTGCACCCAGTACTTAAATCATTACCACCTCTGCTGGGAAACAGATCCAGGATGCTTCCTCTGCAACTGCTAACTTGGCTTTACTTGCCTCTGGGGGGGCGTAATCTTGTCGAGATTTTATGAATGATCGGATTTACGTGGTACTTTGTATCAGTGACCACCCATCTCCTGTCTGTTATTAGCCGCCCAGAGCTGATCCAGCAGCCCAGGGGTTAATGGTGAGAAGACAAACCGGTTTCCCTCGTACAATAGAGCGATGCGACCAAACAGGACCGGCCGGTGCGGGGATCGCAGGAATCTCCTCGATACTCTGGCACAGAAAACCAGCCCGACCAGCAAACCTTAAAATAACGCCAACAACGGCGGGGCGCCTGGGTCAAAGGGGCATCGGCGAGGGGTTAAAGGTCGATTACGAGTTCCGGGGCGGAAAAAATTCAGGATTCTCTGTGAGGCTTAAATAAATATAGATTGTCTGCGAATGTTTTACACAAAGAAAGCCATTCCCTGCTGTTTCTATACACATTATCAGGGCTTTTAGGGCCGTAGAACCCTGCGATCTCCTCATACCCAGCAAACATTCCGACCTCCTAGAAAAGAGGGGGCATCAGGGATTTAGGGACCAAAAAAGGACACTTCAGGGACACTTGGCAGGTACGCTACTCATATACCAGCCCGTTCACTGCATGAATCCAGAGAAGCCCCAGCGATGGGAATGAGGTTTCCAGGGGAGTTTTCACGGCCGCCTTCCCGTCGTTTCATAACCCAAATCCGCCTGCGAAACGCACCGGGGCAGCAATAACGAGGCTTGGTGTTTTTAGAGCAATTAGCCGCGTTTATTCTCTGGGTACGGCGGGTGGGTCCGGCTCTCGCTCTCCCGGAGGAATGTTGATTTGATTCTCTGTATAATGTTTGGAAATCCAGGTGGGGCGACCCTGATAGGCCGAGCCGTGTCGGCGGACGGAGGAATGTCTGCCTCATCCCTCACGGTTAACCCTCGGCACACCGGAGCGGCCTGTAAACACGTGAATTGATCGGCCCGTTTCTCTTGCAGAACGTCGTCTCCAAGTATGGCTCCCAGTTCCGGGGGAATTCGCAGCAGGACGCGCTGGAGTTCCTGCTCTGGTTGTTGGACCGAGTCCACGAAGATCTCAACTCTCCCAGCGGCCACAAAGCAAAACCAGCGGCCAAGGTCAGTCCTCCCCCGGTGGCCTCACCCCCGCGAATCCTCGCTTTACCGCTCTCTCCGTCGATAAAAACACATAAAGGTCCCATTTGGGGTCCAATCAGCTGGCAGAGACCTGCTGCGAAAAGCACCGCCATTGGTCGATTCACAACGTTTTGGGCCAAGTTTTCTGTTGACTCGAAATAGAACCTAAAGTCAAGAAATTCGGCTAAAACGAGAGCGTTAACCCATTATATTCAGTAGAGCTACCCAACTTGGCAACCAAGTCTGACTCTCGCACTCAACCCAATCGACAGTTGAGTAGCTTGATGACCAGAATGTGTGACCTTGAATAGGGCTTAGAAGGTCATATAATAGTCTTAAAGAGCCACTCCTAATTAAATGAGATGGTCTTTGGCACAAGGTAATGCCGCGTGCGCCATGAGTTCCTACTTTCAGCCATCGGGTGATGAGCATTCAACCCCATGGAAACCTGCGCGGCGACAGATGGTCCCCCCGACCTCCTGCCGCTTCCTAATGAATCAGGATTCAGCCCCCGATGAAAAACGGGAGCTTCAACCAGCACAGGCCGTATAAAAAAAAGTCCCGGGAACGGCAGGTCCGACCTTCCCACTGCGTTCCGGGCTGTTCTGCTGGAGCGAAGGGTTAACACCCCCCCCCTCCCCGTCTGTTTTTCTCTCTCTGAACCCAGAAAACAGACTCCGCCGCGTTTCTCAGCCTTGAAATGAGTGGAGTTGCCACAATTCTAATCCCTTCTTAATTATAAATCTGGAGACGCTCGATCCTACTTAATTGGCTCCTTTAATTCCATTCAGCCAAATCTAGTAATTAAGAGGCAGCGCATGTTGGGGGGGGGGGGGTCTAGTTTGTAAATGATGGGAACGAGTTGTATTTCAGGACAGAATTTAGAACAGCTTCATATCTTTTACCCCCACATCCTCAGACCCCTCCGTTTCTTACCCACTATATGTAACCCCTGATGCCCCAGGCGCTTAAGCTCGGTCTTACCAACTCCTCCCAGCTCTGTGTCCCTAAATTATTGGGGCTTAATTCTCATCCAGCCTCAGTTTATACCCCCCAAATCTGCCACTCTTACCCCTGCCCCCGCCATCTATAATGATCTACCCCCCTATTCATATACCATTGTAAACCTCATGCAACAAAAACTACAATTCATCGACACAGCATTGGAATTATTGAAAACAAATTATAGGAAGTTTGTAGATACATGGAACAGCTTTCCCGCAGAGGTGGTCGTATCTAATGCTGAAAACGAATGCACTTTACTGAAGGCTATCCTCACTTTTTGCAGCATGAATAGGTCTATGAATACTGCTGAGTAGACATGGGCTACATTCCCCTTTTGTGTGGAGGGGTTCCGCTAACCGTGTGTGCGTGTGAGTGAGTGTGTGTGTGTGCGTGCGCGGTGACACTAAGCCCAGTAGCCAGACTCGCGCACGCACGCACACACCTCCAGCCAGGCTCATCCCAGGATTAGACCAGCGGATCAGACTAATAGTGATTCTCCCATGCGTGTAACACGGAGCCGCGTTCCTGTCGCCTCCTCGATGGAGGTCACTTCCTCGTAATCCGATTGCCGGAGCCGGAAGCTAAACAGAGGCTGCGGGGTTTAACCCTTCAGAACCAGAAATCACATTATTTTTTATTTTAATCTAATCCCCCCTTTGTTACTCACAACGGCGTAAGTGAAACCTCTGGGGTCTCCGGCCCACCTCCTTCTCGCTATGTAAGATGTCATGATGACCCAGAATTCCGTTAAACTAAATTTGACTAACAGACCCTCAGGCTCGTCCCCGGCCCAAATAACAAACTCAAAAGCAGTTGAGCAACTCAGCGGGAGACTTACGAGGTCCAACTCAAAGCTCGTCAAGTGGTTTTGAGTGAAGTGCGTTGGCTAACAACTCGAAAACCTACTGAACAGACCTTTATGAATAACCCCCATGATGCTGGCCACCAAACGGTTAATAAGGGGCACCTAAGTGTATCACCATCATGTACCGTCACACACACTTTATGGTTATTCACGCATTGAGTTTGACAAGTGGCTTCCCGACTTAGTAGACCAGGCCCGATCTCTTTGGCTTTGGCAGGTGAAGCTTAGCTGTTTCCGGGACGGTTATTTACAAGGCAAATAAAAGGTCCTTCCAGGTTCCTGCGAGCCGGAAAGAGAGCTCCGGAAAATCCTTATTCATAAAAATATAAGAATATTCATTAACCCCGTGAGCTGCGGGAGTCCAGGGGTTGCATTCAGATCTGTAGAAACCTGCACTTTGATTACAGGTTCTAGAGGCTCACGGCCGTTCTCTAAATAGAAAGAACATTCAATCGGGTTCTAGAGGCTCACAGCCGTTCTCTAAATAGAAAGAACATTCAATTGGGTTCTAGAGGCTCACGGCCTCTCTGAAAGGTAACGTCGTGACGGCGTTTATCGGCGTTCTACCTCAATATCAGGGCTTGGAGAACTGCTGGTAAATATTTGTGAACATTCTACCCATCCTGACCACTAAGAAAGTCTGTGGACAACGCAGCTTGAATAACTTTGATCCTCAAAGGCATCTATCCACTAAGGTTTGATTTGTATCAACAGCTGGGCCGAGTCCGTCAACCTAAAATTGAGCAACTTATCTATTCATGAGAGCGAAGCGTTGTCTCAGCTCAACCTCAGTTTGTTGCTCAACAAAATCAACTTAACTCAAGTGGAGGAAAGAAACTGCCATTAAACTCAACAGGAGGAACTCAACTGCTGGATCTACCGGCAGAGCCAACGGCCGTCTCGAGAGCGCCCAACTCCACCGCCATTAAATGGTCTTGGGACGCCATGAGACTGGCCTGGATCGCTGTGTAGAATCAGCATATCCTGAGTGCGCGCCAGCCTCGGCACTTGGCATGAGCCCACCCGCACTCGCATTCCGCCTGTTCCTTAATAAATAATCAACTAATGAGGTCTCTGCTAATTCAGCGACTTCACTAATTGCTCCCCTGGAACCACACAGTAAACGCATTTTCCCGTCGAGTGTGGGAAAAAAAAACATTCTGCGTGCCTCTCGTATCCCATATATTTTACCTCATTCCAGAAAGAGCCTCTAACCCTGTAATTATACCCCCCCCCCCGCCAAGATCTCCCGGTAGGCGTCTTGTTACCCACAGACTGGCCAGCGTCCCAGTATCCTTCACCACTATCAATTTTAACCCTGCGGTGGGTGGATGAGAACCTCCTGGTGCTAAGATCTACCTAGTTATACGATGAACCCCGCGGTAACCCCATGACGTGTTAATCTGGCTCTGGATGTGGCGGATCTCGCCTTTTTAGTTCTGACATCATTGTTCTGTTAATTTAAGTCATCAAAGTCTAATCCTTTGGGACGTGGAGATGTTGAAGGGTCTCTGGCAGAAATACCCCCTCTGTGTCACTGATGCTATTGTTCCCTTACCTTTGCAGCCCCCGCCTGGCGCTGAGCACACTCCGATGATCCCGTCAGCCTCGTCACCGGCCGACGGAGGCCTGAGCTTTGTGCAGGAGCATTTCCAGGCCCAGTACAGGTACATGAACCGTGTGTAACCATATACCTGTCATACGTGCTGTAACCTGTGTGTTGAAGATTCGGGATATTAAGCAGAAAATCATTAACAGATCTGTCATTTTAATTCTTTTAGTCGCATAAAAAAAACTAAAAAAAAAAGCCTTTTCATTTTTTTATGGGAATAACCAATCAGCACCTGCCTTTGCGTCACATGACATTTAAGTGTTCCCATCAAAAAAATATATATCAATTTTGTACAAGATTTTTTCTGGGACTAAAAACAATGTTTCTAATGCTACATTTAGTCGCAACAGTGTTACACTCTGCAGAGTAGGTGGGACGGCGGCTTTGGCCGGTGGGACCCCTATATTAACAGCCGCGCTTAGGGATCCTGGCTCTTTCCTCTGCATTGCACCTGCGGCTGGGGCGGTCTGGGGTCTGAACGCGCCCCTCTCTCGGGGTATTATCAGCCGCGGGATTCCTGAGCACTGAGTCACCCCGCCACAAACCGACCCCTACAATTACTCAACGCAGACCACCTCGCCGGGCTCATCGGCCTCTGTATTAAGATAGATGAGACGTACCTGTGAATAAATAGACTGGATATAAGCACCAGTCACGTGTTGTGTGTTCTGTTTCAGGTCCTCGCTCACCTGCCCCCACTGCCACAAGCAGAGCGACACCTTCGACCCCTTCCTGTGCGTGTCGTTACCTATCCCCCTGCGCCAGACCAGGTAACGCTCTCCCCCCTCGTTCCCTTTCATGCCGAGGGATCTATTTATGGGGCGTTTATTATAATTTACCACGAGCCAGAATAAAATGTGTCAGGTGCCCGACGGTCAGTGTTTGTGGCCGAACGGGAGAGAAGGTTGGCATCGGTGGCCCGTCTGCAGGCAGAGACGGAGCAAAGGGCTGTAATTAGCTCAATCAGGGATAATTACACAGGACACGTCGGGGAAGCTGAGCTGATAATTGTAGTATAAGGATTCCCGTAATAACGCGGGACTCGTGGGGACTCCTACACACTTCCCGTTAACACAGCTTTAGGGAAGGGGCTGAAGGGGTTAAGTGTCTGATCAAGACATTTCATAAAGTGACCAAGCTGGGAGTTCTCTAATTAGAAACAACATTTCTGCCATTTGTCGTGGAATCGGGGCTCTGACCCGGGTTATATAGGTGCCGTCGGGCCGCTCAGGTGATTAAGGTTCGAGCTGCCATTTGGGTTGACTTAACTCGAAACCACTCAAGGGCGCTCAACAACGGTTCCCCAGATACTGTGTTCTGCGAGTCTTCTCTCAACTTGGGGTTAGCTTTGCGTCAAGTGGCAGCTGAGTCGGCCATCGAGTCGGAATTAAGTTCCGCTTTAAGTTTAGTGGATTTCCGATTCTTGATTATATTGAGTTCCATCTTGATTGTAAACTCGATGCCGCTCAGATTTCTGTGAGTAGATGAGTTGCTATGTTCAAGACCGAGGTCGACTCGACTAAACTCTTTATAAGTCAACTCGATTCATCTCAAACCTTTGTGAAGGTGTGAAGCGGAGTAGACGGGGCAGTCTGTGGCTGCTTACTGTAAGCTCGTGTTCATAAAAGTCGTTCTATATGTAGACAATTCTTCTGTGTTGTTGCCAGAGCCCTGAACGTGATTCTCGTCTTCCAAACCAAGCAGCAGCGCTTTCTGCGAATCGGTCTGGCCGTTCCGCTGCTGGGGACCGTGGCCTCGCTGAGGCAGATGGTGGCAGACGAGGGCAGCATCCCTCCAGATCAGGTAATACGTTCGTGTCTTCTCTCCGGCTTCACCTGATATGAGTTACCTCCTGGATATCACGAACGTGGATCTTCTAAAGCTCTGGCATTCTTCCGGGGTATCTTCACAAGCAGAGACCACAGAGATGCCCTCTAAGTCTAAAGCAAGTCTACATGGCAGGAAGAGCAGTTAAGATACGGAATCCATTCATTATTTTGGTGGATTTAGTTAGATCTTAAGAAGAGTTGGGAATTTTTCTAGAGAAAGCAGACGCAGACTATTCTAAAACCGACCTTCTTCTATCTCCTATCAGCGTATGAATAGAGAACGCTCCATCTTATTCCGTAATTATGTATCTTATTTAGTAATTATGTATCTTATTCAGTAATTATGTATCTTGGTCTGACTGCGTCTCCAGGTGATTCTAGCTGAGTTGTATGCCAGTGGCTTCCAACGCTCTTTCTATGATGATGAAGACTTGAATATAATTGCAGAAGGTGATCCGGTCTATGCCTTCCAGGTCCCGTTGCCCTTACCCAAGACAGGAGGCAACTCACGTCCCGCTGGTAGGTTCTTCTTCTTGGAAAGATGTGTTTTTAAACATTCTACTGAACTCAAGGATTCTTTCCATCTAAGGGGCTACCTCCTGGTATCCGGGCGCCTCTGTGTATTCATTAATGTTACAGTTCAGAGAAACAGCTGGATATAAGAGCTCACAATCAAAGCTTTATAAACGCTTGCCTTTCGTTGGACTCCATGCGTCCATCACCCCTCTGACGTCGGGCATGCAGGAAATTTGTGAATTCTATGGTTTTCAAAGTAAATTTGTTTCTGTTTTCCCCCACTTAGGGTACCCTCAAAGCCTTCCGCCCTCTCCACGCCGCCCGGACCCAGAAGCACGGAGGCTACCAGGAGAAGGCTCCACGTCTTACGAGTTCCTGGCTCATGGCTCAAAAATCCTGCTCCTTTTGTGTAACGTAGAGTCCGCGAGTCACCAGACTGAGAGGTAACTCATCGCTGCTTCATTTAAAAACACTAATAACAAAACCAGATAATTAGAAATGTGGTTCCGCTTCCATGCGTTACTCTTCATGTATGTCACTGAGATTCCTTTTCGACTATTTAGTAGGTTTGGGCCACCCTTGCTGATGAGAGAGGACAGGACAATCTCATGGGATCAGTTGCAGCAAAGCATCATGAGAAAGATCCATTACCTGATGAAGTCTGACTCACAGCCTCCCGTAAGTGCGGGTAAAATCTGGTTTGCCCCATTATGAGCAATAACCACAGTTGCTATAAAGCCTTCCTAGTCGTAGAACCCGCTGAAACGCCATTTCCATAATTCTAATATACGTTTTAGTGTTTTAAGCTCCAATTAAAATTGTGGTCACCGACCAGAAAATGTCCAAAGGACAATAAAATAAACAAAAAATGTATAAGAATTCCATTGCAATTATATTTATTTGGTACCTTTTCCCCAGAATGGATCAGCGCTCTTCCGTCTTCGCATAGCAGGAGATCCCACAAATGGCAGCTACCTCTCGCCGAAGGATATGCGGCCTCTCCAGCTGCCGGCAGTGGACAGGTGAGTGCCAGGAACCTTGCGAAACGCAGCGGCCGCTTTGTAAGGCTTGATGTGTTTGGTCGATGAAGGAGGACCATTGGAGTATTAATGTTTTTTAAACCAAATTTTACTTGACTAGTACCATTTTCAGCCAAAGGCATTCTGGCACCAAATAGGTTAATGGTTCCCAGTCCTTGCAGCAGCTGCCACCCCGTGGCTATTATTGGTACAGCGTTTATTTTGTTGTGTTTTTTAAGAGTGCTTTATGCACATCTGTTACTGAGTATTTCTGTACCACTTGGAGGTTACTCCATGTATCTACTACCGTTTCTGTAAGGTAGAATTTTCTGACATTACCCATTAAAGGTGGTGTCTTAAATCGCTTTAACATCTGTCTGGCAGGGCTCTACAACTCAATGGTGCAGGAGGACCACCCCATGTTAAGCTGGTCATTGAATGGGACCCGAGGACCAAGGAGCGGTGAGTGTGAATATCAATCTATGTCCGGTATATAACGACCCCCCAGATCTTACAGTCCAAGGGGTTTGTCTCATTTGACATCTATGGACACTAATGTACTTGAACTAGAGGCTCAGCGGTCTGGTGGTGAAAATCTGCCCTGGGGGGCATGACTTAGACAACAATGGTCTTGGAGTAAGCAGGTCATCTCGCCTTGCAGAAAGTTGCTGAGGAGCAAGTCACAGAATCGGGGCAGGACGAGTTAAATCAAGGATTTAGGGCAGGATAGGGTCGGCACCAGGAGAAGTTTGGTGGCTTAGATGGGGCAGATTGGAGGAGATCTGAGTAGAAGAAGCATAGAAAGGTTGGCCTGGCGTTGACGATGTATATTTCTGTCTTCAGGTTGTTTGGAAGTATACAGGAGGAAGTGGTCCAGGACGCAGAGTCCGTGAGGGTCCAACAGCTTGAGCACCAGCAGCAGAGTTGTACGCTGGATGAGTGCTTTCAGCTCTACACCAAGGAGGAGCAGGTACCTGGTCACCATATACGCTGATCGTATTTATATCCAAATCCGCTTCCAAGCCTTTGAGCCACAACTAGCATCTCCCTCATCTGATCCCTAAATAAAGTTGGCTTTATGTCCCCCCCCCCCCCCGTCGTGGTTGGACAGCTTGAAGCCAAAAGACTCTAACCCAATGCCATTGGCTTGTTGGGGTTTTAGCATTCTGATATAAATCACTATTAATACTGGTATTTAATAATCGATATTAACCATTTGTCTCCCAGTTGGCACCTGATGATGCCTGGAGGTGCCCGCATTGTAAGGTGTTGCAGCAGGGGACAGTGAAACTCAGCCTGTGGACCCTGCCGGACATCCTGATCATCCACCTCAAGAGGTTCCGCCAGGTCGGAGGCCGGAGGAACAAACTGTCCACGTTGGTCAGGTTCCCACTCACTGGCATGGATATGGGACCCCATGTTGTCAAACGAGGCCAGGGACAGAAGGGCACGTTGGGACCATGGTCCTCTCGAAAGCCGTCCCTGAGCCAGCTGGGAGTACTGTATGACCTGTACGCTGTGTGCAATCACCATGGCAGTCTGCAGGGAGGGCACTATACAGGTAAGAGCCTTAAAGATTAAGGATGGTTTTTATACAAAACTAAGATCATACGGAGACTTATGACAAACGGAAATGATCTATGTCCATAGCATACTGCAGGAACTCGCTGGACACTCGCTGGTACAGTTACGACGACAGTAATGTGGAGCAGCTCCAGGAGGACGAGGTGTGTACCAGAGGAGTTTACATCCTATTCTACCAAAAAAGAAACACGATCCCCGCCTGGTCTGCGAGCAGCTCGGTCCGAGGTAGGTCCTGAGACCAGCGCGATGATAGATACAGAAGAACCTATAGATTCTGGCCAAAACTATGTGAATTCCAAAGCTGGAATGTACAGAAAATGTGTACGGGAGAAGCCGCAGACTTGCCTGATCCTTGGCCGATATAGGATAACATAGTAAGATGGTCTCCGGTCAACTGATCTTTATCACTTTTTCACCGCAGGCTCCACCAGCTCCTCTATGTCAGACCACTGGGTCCTCAGACTGAACGGAGGCAAGAGAGAAAGCTTGGTCTCCCGCACCACCAACTGCATCGCTCTGCCGCAAATTCTGGATTCTCCTGTCTTCGTCGATAAAGAGGCGCACCCAGATAAAGGTATTCTCTTATTCCTTGATTCAAGCAAATACCTCTTCCAAACTGGCTTCCTAATGATTGCACGAGTATTTCTGTCCCTTTAGTAGGTGCTAATATGTAGACTAAGAGTTTTCAGACTTGTAAGCTAGTCCCATTGGGGGGTTATGTTCGTAATAAATTCTTTCTGATTTCTCCAGGAGCCCCTGGTTCAAAGCCATTTGCACGTGGTGTTAAAGGACGCAGTGCAAGTATGAAGGTGTCGTCTGCCACAAAACTCAAGTTGAGTATCAGTAAAGCGATGCCTTTACGTTGGTCGTTTGGATCGAAGGACAAGGCAAAGCGTGAGACTGGAGAACTAGTAGAGTATTTGGAATCGGGAAGACGACCTAAATATACCAACGAATCCATTGTCCCACAGATGGCCAACACTAGCAAAGGCGACAAGGGAGCTGGAGGACCTCAGACCAAGCCAAGTCATTCCAAGGTCCAAGGTGCTAGTGCCTCGGTGAATTCTGTAGGAAGTCACCCTGGGCCACTAACATCTTCATCAAAAGTGGAGAACATCAGGGGTAGGCAGAAAGAGAAGGTTAATCAACAGGTAAATGTGCACCCGGCAAGAAAAGATGGGTCAGTGCAATCAAAAAATAGAGACAAAAAGTCAACTGGAGATCCTCCATCTGGAGCAAACTTGTCAACGGCTGATAATGTTCAACACAACAAACCGCCATCAGTGAAAAGGGAAGAAAATAACCAAAAATCTGTTCCCAAAGATGTAGACAATACTCGGGCAAAAACATCTGGGTCAGAGGGACAGCAAGAAGGAAAGCCAATGAAATCGCACTCAAGCTTTGTGAAGAAGGACTCCAGGAAACTCAATGGACCTGAAAACCCCCAAATTTCAGAGCTTCCTAGTGGTTTGTCCAGGACTTCTCTACCCAAAAGGATTCAGGATGATGGGAGGACTAATGGTATCATGTCGCATCATCACAAAGAGGACCATGTCACAGGCAAGTCCAAAACGGATATCAGACGAGCGCAGAGCTCATCCAATGTCCAGAGTAAGGCAGACTGGACTCTGAAGAGGTCGATTTCTCTGTATAAAAACGGGACTGTTTCCTCGCAGTCTTCCAGACAGGGTGCCCCAGAGAAGATTTCGTCCAGCCCGGTGCAAAGGATGAAATACCAAACATCTTCTTTGGGCAGGAAAAAAACAGTGCCTGAGTCCAGCTTCTAGAGCATGTCAACAAAGAGGGACCAAAGCTCTCCATGACCTGATGGTTTCGTTCCATGTGCTTGCCTGGAGTTTAAATCTTCGAAGTGGGTTCCATTACATCGCCCAAAAAAATTTAATTAACCGGGTTCTAGATTTGCTCCACTACAACCCCTTGAGATACCCACAAGATGTTCTCCTACATGAAGAACAAAGGGTTTTTGCTGGTTCTCGCTTTAAATAAACACATGTATACTGATGTACTCTTTTGTTACAAAGAACTAAGGGATGATTCTAGAACTACTGCTTTATCCCCAGGCCGTAGCTCGCTTCTTTAGAAGTCTAGCGATATGTGTAATGGAGATCGAGAGAAGGAAGCTTTCTTTCCGTGCACATTGGGTCTTCAAAACCCTCAGGTGCCAGACTATTTTTAGAGAGAAAATACATTATTTTTACTTCTTCTCCTAGATTTATACCCCCCCCTTTTAAGTGCTCTTAAAAAATACAGTTCAGTGGGTATATCTCAGTAACCGAGGGGTTAAGGTTTCCTGAAGGATTGTGGGAAGGGACACCCTACTTGTGAAGTGCTGCATTTTTTTATGTCCTAAAATGAAACACAAAAGCTCTTTTTTGGGGGGGAAATACAAAAATAAAAAAGTGAAAGTATTTATAAAATATGTCAGAAAAGAATTTATATTATTTTATATAAAATACATTTACAAAGGCCTTACGGAGGCAGCTATTTTGATAACGTAAAAATGTCACATTTTCAGATGTTCTATGCAAGACGATGAATTGTTTACCGGTAAATCGGATTTTTGTTGCTGTATTATCTGTTTCTTAAAAAAAAAAAAAATCCCAACAATTAAAGTATAAGAAAAAAATGTATGGATATTATTTTTTTTTACTCTTTTTGCATGAAAATATTTCAGTTAACATCATACTTCATAAATGTGTCACCCAAACGGCTCTAATGCCGGTTGTCATGGAAACCTTGATTTGTCATTATTTAAAGATACCCTCAATGGGGGTCACCTGCATTCAAGCAGGGATGTCAGCCAAAACATACTGGGAGCAAAAGCACCAACTGGGAGTCTATTATATGATCACAGGGGGGGTAGGACAGAATCTGCCCCTTCATGCTGAGATTGGGGCAAAAATCTTGAGAGTTCCCAGGTATCGTTACCTAATACAATGAGTTACACCTTGAATCTTGAATTAAAAATGCATTTTGCACAGATATACCCGACGCATTTTCACCAAGTTACCAAGTTCATATCCAACGTAAAGTTTACGTAAAGTCCAAGGACCTGCCGCCGCTGACCGTAAACCTACTACCCTGCAGTCATTATATTATAACTACTATAAATACTATAATTATATAGCGTTCCCCCAAAAATAAAGGTGGGGAAACTTGCTGTAGGGACCCGCGCCGACGAGGAAGGGAAGCGTCCGACGGATTCCATTCAAATGGGCGCTAATTAGCGTTTACTTAAAGGGTTGCCGGGCAACCAGCTCTACGTCTTACAAATAATAGAGAAAGCCGTCGAGCAAACAGAGACCCGGAGCGTTAAATCCGAAAAGCTTGTGTTTAAACCCCGTTACTAAGAGACAGCAGGGCTTTCGGAAACGCACACAAACCAGCCACGCTCTTTCTGGATAGATCCGAACTATTCTGGAATTTACAAAACTTTTTCTTTCTTACGTTGGCTTTCTTTTAAAAATGTCAACCGTTTTCTTTTTATTTCTCCCAGTTTTTGACTTTTTTTCCCCCCAAATTTTTTTTGCTTGAACCTGGCAGGCAATAGAATTCCAATTTCTCCTTAAAAGGCACCTTTTTTTTTTTTTAAGGATAGCTCCAAAGTATTACCGAAAACCTTATTTTGCCTGGAAATCACTAATATTCCCGAAGCGGAAGAGTTTTTAGTACACAGCGAGATATGGAGAATCAGTCGGCGGCGGAAACGGGGGGAAAAAGTTTCTTCCAGCAACTTCTAAACAAGAGGATGGTTTTAAACGCCAGAGACGATACGGTTAGTGAGTGATATGCTGTCATACCTGCCAACTGTCCTGGAATTATGGATACAGCCCTTACTTCCCTCTACTGTCTTATTTCCTGAAAGGGATAATGAAACATATCTTGTGTTTGGAACGGCAATGTGATTTCTATGGTTCTTTTATGATAATCTCATCTGGTTTGTTGATGCTTAGATAATACTTGATGTTTTAATGTTCATTTTTCTTAAACGACTTATATTTTCCGGTAATTACCCCAACTGAACGGGGGTCACTTGGTCATCTTACACTTGGTCATCTCATTTACTTAAAAAGAAATATTGCGGCTGCGAGAGGTATTTCACCCTAAAACGACGGGGGTTTAATAACACACTTATCAGCGGCCATATCTTATGCTTTCATTGAGGGCAGATTTTGGATAAGGGGGTATTTTGGTTTTATGGTGAAGAGATACGTGTGTCTAGACCCCTTGGTCTACTGGGGTGGCTTTTAGGGCTGGGAGGCAGATATACGTTCAATAAATCAAAATATTTTTTATTTCTCTCTCTCTAGAAATCACTTCTTCATCGGCTCATCTTTGTTTCCAAAATCTCATCGGAATTAGCAGATAAGAGAGATCTTGGAGGTACACGAAGAACATGATGCTTACGGCTCCATCATCTGCTCAACTAGGATTGTGTCCAACTGATAATTCATATATCAACTATAACACATTATTGGGGGGTTATATATTATATAATATAATATAATATTATATAATAATAATGGCCACGGTAGGGCCATATGCATGGATGTCATATGCATGGATTTAGGAAACAGTCTTCCAGATTACTCTAGATAGCAGATATCACGAGCAGAGGACATTCTGGGATAAATACATTATAAATATCTACAGTTTTTGGTTCCTGCAACTCTGGTCAGTGAAGTGAAGTAGAAGTTGGGGTTTTCTCCATGGAATATCTGATGTTGATGTTGGAGATAATTTATCGTCATTCTCGCCCGTGTAGAATATTGGGAGAAGACCTTTCGGGGTTATGACCAGGGTGACTATGTCAGCGGACTCCTGCTGCTTTATCCCTCCTACACTATCCACGTTCTGGAGGTAGGATTTACCGCGCGCGTCTCTGATATGTTTACAGTTAGTATGTTATACATAAAGGACAATGTCACAAAATAATTCAGGGACTTTCCTCTCCGAGTCTAAAAGATCCACTTTTTGAAACCCACATGAAATTGGTTATTTTGCTTCTATTAACTGAATTCCCTGATGCTGCTGAATCCCATTAACCATTAACAGGCAGTAAAATGTGGTTAGGTGTCTCTTCCAGATACGACTGAACCCTGCAGGTCTCCAGACTCAATGGACCCTGACTGGGGTGATATATCTACAATAATAAAAAGGTCAAAGTAGATCCTGACATACTCTGTGTTTCAGTCCAGCAGCGACGTCCTGTACTGTGTACTGAGGGAGCTGAGGAACATGAAGAAACAAGGAAACCGGTGGGTGTGAAAGGGTTAATTAACCCCCTCGCTACACACACTGAGCAAACCAATTACATTGTTTCTAACTACTGTTGTATTTATAATAGCCCAACAGCACCCCCCTGTGGTTGTACTGTGTATAACATGCCATAAAAAGCAAAAAGTTAAAGCAAAATATTAACCAAAGCACTAAAATATTGTTACTTCATGACAACAAACTGTTACATCTTTGGTTTTGCCAAGTTATATTAAATTCACGTGTTGGCATCACAGCATCTTCATGGTTCTTAGAACACACATCTATGTCTATGATTTTTTCTCTATTACCTGATATTTCTTGCACCTGCTTTACAATATCTCTCATTTTTCAGGGCTCTCGTGCTGGACCCCAGAATCGTTGTGATGTCCCATGATATCCCCGGTCGTCTCTTCAGCCAGTGGAGCTATAAAGTCCTACACGTTCCTGCACAACACTTGGGAGATAAGTATGCCAACGAGACTGTTGATGACATCATTAGCGAGTGTTTGACTAAGATACTGAAGATTGGGAAGCACCTTACCAAGTATCCCAAGGTGAGTGATGGGAGATAAGTGGTTGGGGGTGAGGGCAATCACAGGGGAGGTGGCAGGAAAGATAGAAAATATGGAAGTAGTGAAGAGACATTGACATTGGGTCAAACAGGGGATGGCGAAATGCGTCAGGTTTCTACACACTTTAGTAACAATGCATTCTGTTACAGGGTTCTAAGAACATTCCAGACTCTGCGTTTGAGAAGGTGCCAGACTTAATCATTCCCCAAGCTTCCATCTCTTTCCTCTTGCATTGTAAGGACCTCCTGAGTCCCGACCAGTTCCTGGAGATCTACGACTCTCCTCTGAACATTCTCATGGACTCCGGTACGTCTTTTTACAACGAAAGGCTTTGGCCTGGAGACTGGCGGCCAAACGGGATATTAATAAATAATATCCAGCGACACATTCCTAAAACGTCTAGTAATTCCACGTGTATCTCAGACTGACCAATGAACATTGTTAGTGGCTACAGATACTCTGCCCATACAGAAAGGCTGAGACTTGGCTAATTTGCTGAAAATGATTTGTTTGGTTAAAGGACATGTATTTGGAAGTGTAAACCAGACTGTGGTGTAGACCCTCGTGATCCGGGGGCAGGTACAGTATGACGTTCATGTAGTTTAGTCTCTGCATGTAGTAGCTTCAACTTTTCATCATCATCATCATCATCATCATCATCCAATACTCTCATCATCCTTCATTCCACTGCCAAAGACAACGTCCCTGCTACTCACCACCCCAAGCTAACTGCATAGCGCATTAACCTAACATCCCCTCATCAACATGCAAAGAATAACAAATAATTATCATTATCATCTAGCTTCTTTTAGCACATTTTCATTCGGTGACCTCAGTAAAGGGTAAATGTTGTATGTAGGGGGGAACTTAGACAAGGCTGATATTTCACATATTCCTTCTATTCACCTTTAAATGCCATCCGTATTCTTGTTACATTTGTGGAGATGCTCAGACCAGATCAGGTGCATAGTTATCCTAAAAGCCCATTTGGAGGAACGTGATTGGGTCTTAAGTCTGATTTTTCTAGAAAGCTAAATCATTACTAATCACTAATAATGTTTTTTTTTTCTTTCATTTTTTAGATCGTGTCTGGCCAACTCCTGTCCACTTAACACCCATACAGGCATCAAGCTGATTGTATCGACTCTTAATCTCCCTTTGGTTCCATCGTGATGAAGACACAGACTTACGTTAAACCCCCCCATTTACCAACACAGACACCTCAAGAGCAAAATGTTATTGTAGTACTTTTAAAAATGAACAAAAAACAAAAAACACAAAGATGCAATCATTTTATCTTCCTTCATTTTTATTTCATCTTATATTAAAAAAAGACATCTCAGGAGTGTTGGCTTTTGGGAGAAGCTATGGTTCAGAACATTTGATTGGATTACAGAGGTATACACTGAAACAATATATTTATTGTCAGGATGTCACATGTTCAGACACGATAGAGAGAGTCAAGGTGAACATGCGTGAAATCCGTTGGCTGTTGAGATCTCCGGACATATTGAAATCATATGGACGTTGGTGTCCGGTGGTGGGTGTCTTCTGCGTTATATTGCATCAAAGACTTGGGTGACAACTTGCATAAGTGACGGGTGTTAGGCAAAAATGAAAATGGTTTAAAAAAGGTCTCTACATGTCGCTGGCGGGGTGGGAGGTGTGCATAGGAACCCCCAAAACAGGTCGACATAGGAAATAAATATTCCTGTCACCGCGGGTTTGTTGAAGGATATACAAGAGCAAAGATGGCGGACGTTGGAAGTCAAGGACGCATGTGGCACAGATTGGCATACGCATTATTTTGCGTGAGTTGTACACTCGTCCAACGATCATAATCCAGTCTGGTAAAGAAGATGGATGTTCTATTCTCCAAGACACGCACATCACGAGTTCATAGACACATTTTACTTTATTTCTCTAATTTTTGGAGCCCGGCCCCTTGGATGTTGGTGGAAGAGGCTTGCGTATCAGCCATAGTGAACACAGAACGATACTTCCCCTACGGCTGCAATGCAAAACCTTTTCCGCCAGGAATGGGCAAACTGTTGATAATTTATTTTCAGAATTATTCATGAAAACAGAATTTTCACTTGCCACAAATATCCCATTTTTACTGAGAGATATTCCGTCAACGTGGGGCTTAGGAACAGGAGGGAGAACATGTTCTAAAAACATGCTGAAAACAATTATCAATTTTGGCACTTTTTTTCTGAAAATATGTAAAAATTACTATAAAGTGATATTAAAGAACGATCAAGAAGATGTTTGTAGAAGATCCATAACTTTACACAGCTTCTGATATATATAAAATGACACATTGTTTTCCGGCATGCTGGGGGAAACACTTTACGGTTGCGCTTTTTTACTTCCTGTTTTGTTTTTCAGCTACTTCCTGCTCGAGTGAACAAGCGGGAAGGCAGTTATAATTCCAGAATTCTCAAGTTCTGGCTCACGTACAAATTTAATTTTAGTTGCGCGATTCTTGTTTGTTAAAAGGTTTTATGGCGGAATTCGTATATTTACGACTGTGAATATGTGGCAAAAATAAATCGGGAATGCGAAAAAACAAACAAAGGTGCACTAAGACGGGAAGATAAATATTTTGAGCTGCAGATGAGAGGACGGCAAAGAACAATACTTCTCCGCCGTAATGTTAAGAAACGTATGTAAAATACAGCCTCCTCTCTCTGCATAGCAGTAGTTTAATCGTTTTTTACAATTATACATTAGAATTTCGTAGTAGTTTCAACAAATACATATGTACATCATCCAAAGACATGGTTTATATGGTTCCTGGACCCCACACACTCACACACATGAGCAAAAATCCTTAAAAAGGTGACCGTCACTGATATAGCTATATATATATATATTATATTTATATATACATATCATTTTCTTTTTAAAAATATTTTTTTTGTTGAGGAACCACTCTACGCATTCACAGACACATTAAGAATCTCACCTGGAAAAATAATGAGATGTGATTACTTTGAGACACTAAGCTTGAACGTGACCTTTCTTTGCTAGAACTGATGTCGGGACGCCACTAATGACGGCTGAAAACCCCCTCCGCGGCCAGGAGAGGCAGAAACGCGTTGCCATGGGAACCAAGGGCCTTGCTTAGAAGCCGAGATCCCTCGGGGTTTCCAAAAAGAAAAAAAAAGCAGAATTAAAAGCTTCACGGAAATATCAAAGAAGAAGCCGCAATGTGACGTCACGGTGTTGCTATTGGTTAGAGTAACAGATAGGAATATGGCGGCCATTTTGAATTTTTAAAAGCTAACAAAAATGAACACGTTAAGAACAAGAACAGTGGAAATGCACAAGAAAATATGTGTAATGTTCTTTTTTTATGGTAAATGTACATTTGGACTCAACTGTGGTTTAATACCGAAAACAAAATGATAAATCCTTAGGCCTTCTTTTTCTCAGTTTTGCGATCAAGAACACAAAACAATACAGTTTATAACCATAAGCACCAAAAGAATTACACGGATAAAATATATAGAATTCATTCTCTAACACTGAAAAGGTTTCCGGAGGCATAAATACAAATATATTTATAAATTAAAAAAATAAAAATTGAATCTGCATTTGGAAAATCATCGCCTTGTCTATATACAGCTAGGGTGGGCGGCAAAAAATAAAAATAAAAATAGGGAATCTCACCCCACATACCGTGGGTCCTGCTTAAATCCAAAATAGGGTCAATATATTAATGACCAGAAGGGGTACAAAGCATGGCGGGGCACCCCGCAAACCTCCACGAGCTTCCCCTGCTACAGACAGGTTCACTTACATACATATTATTTGCGTTTGGTTGAAGAAGAAAAATTTCTGGAATTCTCAGCTTTTTACCCTCCGTAAATGTGGATATTGAGAGTTGTGGTCCTCACAGGCTGGCCACCCTATCCGACGCTGAATAACCCCCTATGGCAACTGGCAATGAACGGACTGAGATGCCTCTCACCACTATACCGCGCAGCATTTAAGGAGGACGTTTGCGCACCAGTAAAACACATGATAACGGTCAGCTTGGGTAGCAGCAAGGTGGAAGCTCGCCTCAATATACAGCTGAAACAATTTTTTTTGTTTCTTGTCCATTACCAGCCATACTGGGAGGAAATGGGTTAAAATCACAACATAGAAAATATTTGTTCCCTTTTTTTTCTCCAACTTCACAGAATTCTCTTGGCGGGACCTTAGTCTGAAGCCTTTGGGT
This sequence comes from Spea multiplicata, assembly GCA_009364415.1. Classification (NCBI taxonomy): domain Eukaryota; kingdom Metazoa; phylum Chordata; class Amphibia; order Anura; family Pelobatidae; genus Spea; species Spea multiplicata. The sequence goes on from VKOC01000010.1 coordinate 10,991,120, forward strand.
TCAGAAGAAGACACCCTCCTTACAATCCTTGTTAATGGTACCCCAGGTGAGACGCACGGCGAAGGGTCAGACGGAGAGCTTGGCACGGGTTTGGCGGCTCGACACGTGTGGTTGGCAGGGATGGGGAGCAATTCCACTAACGTCAAAGGGCCGTGCTCTCCGAATCCTCGTCCGACTCCGTTTTGCCCTCCGCAGACAGCCTCTGCTTCATGGCATCTCGCTTCAAGGCGGTATCGATCTCAATGAGAATAGACGGGATGTCAAAATGGATGATACCTGAAAGGGAAGAGGTGGGAATAAGCAGATTAGGAAGTGGCCACTGGGCACCAAGGTATAACCATTAGAGGTGTCTGCTGGGAGAGGCGTTAGGATTAATGACTTAATGCCGGAGATGGTCCAGGAGAGGAGGTTGCAGTCAAATGGAGGAAGCAGCAGCTTTAGGCTTTAAAGGAATCTACCCAAAAAAGTTAACAAAGGGACCTTTCCGGTAACGTTACCTTAAAATCTCTAAAAAAAACAAAACCACAGCGATGTCTTGGATACATTCCTTCGCTTAACCTCTGAGCTTTTTGCTGGACATTGATACTCAGCGTAAGGCTCTGCTCCATGGAAGCTCCACGTCTACCACCAGGCGGGGTGAGACTGGCTTGGGATGAGAAGAACCTCCCTACCCATTTGATCTGTTCTTCCCCATTGAAATAACACACGTCCCTATCTCCATCAAACTCTATATACAGGGACAGCAGTACTGCCATCCCTGCACAGGGGACAAACAACCAGACACGAGGGTTATTAGACACAGTGATGTCACACGATTATTCTGGGTGTAAATACATGCTTTTTGGCCATTTCTGATGTAACTATGTAGGTGTTACACGTCGACTGTGGGTTAACACCATCTAACTCAACAGGTAAATGTTGTGGCTTTAAGAACATGTCGTTCTTTGCTGAGACTCTAGTATTTATCCTGAGATGTCATACAAATGGCCCACAAACTCAGTTTTATGAGAACAACAACATAAAGTTCAAAAATGTACATTATGCAGTCAACGAACGAGACATGATTGTCTTCAAAGCATCACTTAGAAAGGGTTTTGTTACAACAGAGCGGACAATGTTCTAGAATCGCTTCTAACGGTTAACACAATGACAGTTAAAGCACAGGGTACAACATCCCACACCCTACCGCCTCTGGTGGACCTTGCCAAGCGGGAAGAGGCTAAAGCCATGCGTCTCTGCTGCAACCTCATGCAAAGGCTACAGCTCCGGAGGAATTAGTGCCAGGCTCCCGCACATAGCTGTCAGGGGTCAGTTGATGGCAATTCATGTCCCCCAATTGAAAGTGGCCCTAAGACTCATCAAGGTCTTGGAAATTTGTTAAAAAAACAACAATACACAGTTAAGCCTGAGCATTGGTTTCTATGTCAAGCGACGTGATATTCAACATGAAAGTTGAACGATGTGTTATTTAGCTCTGAATATCAGCTGCTGCCTTTATGAGTCTACATGCCAAGAAATCGGAATTTCATCAGTGTCCTGGCCTGGACAGCTATGCGCAGGAGCAGTGGTTGGAGGTCAGGCCAAAGGAATAAGGAGGTAACAATGTAGCAGTGATGGGCAACCAAGACGAATATGAGCTCCATAGGTGGTGACCACAAATTACACCCAAAGGGGCCAGCATGTTTTCCTCTAGAAAGAATCAAAGAACAACCAGACGTTCCGCTCGCTAATTTGCCTCCCGATGCCAGGAGGCTGAATAAAATATAACCCAAGGCAGATTACCAGGAGATGGCTAGCTCTTCGGCAAGCGTGGCATCTTTTACTCTCTTCTTGCTAGGCAGACATGGAACGCAATGCCGGTTAATGCCCCAATAAACATTTTACATGGTATGTTTTTTTAGCTTTACACAGTGGGATATATCAAAATCTCGATATTTCTCTCTAGAAATTGGTTTGCCGTAGAAAAAAAACTCTAGTGGGTGTTAAGATTTTGACCTAACTTTACAGGACTCCCCAAAGCAAGAGCTAAGTACAGTTGGGATGTAGCGCTTACATGTAGATATTTTTAAAAAGTCATGCCGACGTCTTGGGTGTAACCTGTCAATCAGCTTTAATTATCAGTGGTTGCTCAAGACTGGAGCGTATGGTCGAGGTGAGGGTGATACGCTTAAGGCTCCGGCTTACCAGCAGGCTTCCCCCTCACACATATCCAACATAGCGCCACTCACGTCAAACGGCTGCGAGGAGAGGGGGTCGGAGAACGAGGGTAGACAGAGGGGACATAACAAGAAACAAAAGACTCTTAGTGCTCTTTGATTGTGGGAGTTGGGAGGTGTGAAGAAATGGATACATTTATTTAAGTCTCGATGAGACGCCATCTTTACTCTAAAGGAACAGCCTGATATGCTTTCCATATGCGAAGGAATGAGGTCCTTGGCCGAACGCTTTGTGAAACTAAAGTTAATTAAAAAAATATATAAAATTTCCCTTTATGAAATGGATATTCATCTTACCCTAAACATAAAATTGTGTTTGTCTAAAACAAAATATAAATATTTGTGTGTCTAGCTTTAATAATGCCTCTATCAGACCTAAAGAAAAACAAATTATTTTACCTTAAACGTGTATTTAATTACACGCAAAAAAAAAATGATCTGTTAAGAAATTGTTTTTTTTAAGGAAACTTCTACATATTTTGGGTTGAGCTGGTAATTTTGGACCATGAACTTGTCATGTAAACATTTTCCCTACACTTTGCAGCTAAAACCCTTGTTCCATATCGTTTTGCTCGACTGG
>VKOC01000010.1:10994015-11042528 GCA_009364415.1 Spea multiplicata
TTTACAGCACCAGCTTCTGTCGGCCCGGCCTGCGTCCGGCCGCTGATCAAAAACCAAACTCTGTGTATTTTTAAATGTTTGTTAACACGAAGCCTCAATGGTGACTTTGTTTGATTTTAACTTCATAATGATGAAAAGCACACTCGGCCCTCAAGTACCGAGATATTCACTTGTCCATTGGCTCTCTCCAGCTTTCAAACCTCCCAGTGACATAAAGACTGGGGATGCCCCCCCCCCCCCAACTGGAGTCCGGCCATTTGAATTGCTAACTACCTCTGCCCTGTATCAGGACAATGGCTTGGACAGAGGGTTGGATGGCAGTTTCCATTCATGCTTCTAAGCTGCTGCTCCTATCTCTTTTATTGGTGTCTTTAAAATGTTCCCCTGTGTGATGGAATGCATGGACTGGGGCCAGATGGGTGACAATTATCTATTATTATTATCTATTATTATCTATTATCTATTATTATTATTATTATTATCTATTAGTAATTATTATTATTATTATTATTACTTTAATAGCACATTTCCAAATCCCTTCCTTCTTATTTTTTTAACCTTATAAAAGGATCATCCTATTAAGACATAGTATAAAAATAATAAAGCCACTAGATTCATTGACAAATTCATACGCATTGGAGTATATTTACTATATAAGTTACGTGGGTAAGGGGTGTATTTGGAATCCAGCGCTACACGGTGTAGCAGAGTACACAATAGTAATATTACCAGCCTCAGATTTTTATGTTTTCTTCCTGCTGGTAAACCTTTCATAGTCCTTAAGCCATCCAACGACCAGGGACCATTAAAAACATGAAAAAAAACCCAATATATAAGCGTCATTGGTTAAGTTGGATGACTGGGCTTTTGGCTGAACAGAGCTTCTTGGTATTTGGCAGGGTCCTTGAAAACCTCTAGCCTTCTCCTCGAGTCTTTTCTCCTGTCTTCACTTCTTTTCTTCCCCGTAGATTTGTTGCTGGATAATTCCAAATGACCATCTCCCGCTTGACAAAGGCCTTCTCTTTAGAAGTGGGTAAATGGTATGGAAAATGGGAGGTGCTGGCCAGCTCCATGCACCTAATAAATCTTAACTATATTAAAGTTGATTCCTTCTCCTCCCCTCCGCGGGCCTTTGTCTTGCTAATACACATTAAGATTTGCCTCGCTACACACTTTGAGTCTTTTCTGAGGTGAGACCTGTACAAAGCCACAGATGTAGGGACCTCAACGACCTCCGACCCCCCATTTTTTGTGGATTTTTTTTTTTTTTACACCCATTTAAATAAATAAAAAAAGCAAAGTGCCAAAAACACATTGGAATTTTAGCTGTGGAATTTCTTCTGAAAAGCTTTCTATTGGGGGAGGGTGAAGTAAAATCTCCTTCTCAACGCCCAACATGAATGGGACCTTCACCAAAATTTGCATTGGAAAGTAAGGTCTGGACTTACTCTGTACCCATAGACGCCAACACATTTTGTATTCTGGACATCGCCAGTCTCCCCTTCTTTCCCTGCCTCTCTTCCCACCTCCACTGTTCTCAAAATTACATTAAAAAAATGAATGATTTAACAAAAAAATAGATTTCCTCCAAAAGACTGATACAAAGCCCCCCCCCCGTCCTTTCCCCGATCATTAAATGTTAATGTGTAGCTTAAAGAGAAATTCATATAAAGCAGTTATTTAGGGACCAAGATTAACTCCTTGGATGAAAGTAAAAAGCTTGGTTCAATAAGTTACGGCCCAACTGCCCATAAATCACCCAAGATCGCCTTAATCTTTAGGAATTCCCAACGGTCAATGGCGGTCAGTTATTCTTTTTAATTTGTTGGTTTATGGAATTCCCAACATAACTTTTAAGGATGTTTGAAAGGAAAAATGGTTCACTAAGCAACCCCCTTTTTTTCCCCAAACAATGTTTTGAGACCCCCCGAAATGCCATCTTTTACACCTTGAGATTATAGCAAACTGTGTTATCTATCTCAAGAGAAGCACTGGAGGTATTTAGCTGGTAAGGTTTTATTTAGATTGTTGTATTACTGGCCCTTTTTTATTTTCTCCATGACAAAAATAAATAAATAAATAAAGTTTTAAAAAATAAATATAGGCAATAATAGGCAAAAAATAACATTAGGCAATGAAATGTTCGTGTGTACAGAGTTATAATCTAATCTAAGGCAATATCGAAACGTATCTTTTAACCTGCTATAAAGACCAAGTTATTTTAGTAAATTTATGGAAACTTCATACTATTTGCTCTTTTGTTAATTCAAAGCCTCGTGTTTATTCGGAAATGTCAGCCATTTTTGCTGGGACTGCAATTCTCACAATCCTTGAAGTTGTAGTTAAGCACAGCAGGGCAGGACGTGTTCTGGATATAGACGTATATATATTTTTAATCTAGTCATTTTAGGTAGTCTCACAGTCTACCTCTTCGCGTGATGTCAGGACTCAAAGTATCTGCAGAGGCAAAGAAAGGGACGTCGTATCCTAAATGACATCAAATATCAGTTTTTATTATTATGTCCTTTTCTATAATCTGGCGGCTGCAGCTCGTCTCGCTGAATTGATCTGGAAGCCAATTACAGAGTTTCCCAGCGTGCCCGGGAAGATCGCCGAAGCCATCCAGTACGGGAACAGACCGTATGCGTGTTGGTAGCGGGGAAATTTTCCCTACGGCTAATCAGATAAACACAAAATGTCAAGATTTCCGCGTCTAGGAGCGTAATGACACCCGCAGCTTCTGTCCCCCAAAGAGGGGGTTTTTACATTAGTCGCGAACATCAAGGAGAGAGAAGTACTGCTGATTGTATCAGGAACAGCAAAGCCTCGCAGGGGAAGTCTAACAGACCTCGCTAACATATTCCGAATACAATCCCATCCGGCAGCCCTGCTCCCAAAGCCTCGGTTTGCGATCTGCATAATTACGTCCCATTAGTATCTGCCTCTTATTATGAATTTCTAGCATCAAAGGACGGCGGGGTATCATAAAGCGTGGGACAGGGGCTCAGAAGGGGTCTTTCTTTGGGCTACTTAGTTGTAATTCGAAGGGACATGCTTCCTCCTTCAGTAGCGACGCGGGTGAGAAGCGGGGTGGCGCAGGCGGTGAATGATCTGCGGGTGCCTGGTTGTCTTGGTTAGCAAAAAAGCCATGGGTTTATACCACAGCTATTTAAAATCGAGATTGGCACCATGTACAATGTATCAGTGCGTGTTTTTTTTAAAGTGGAAACAGTAGCTAAATAAAAGGAAATCGTACAGAAGGGGAAGAGGGTGCCGCACTTCAGAGCTTACAATCCAGTTAGCAGGGTTTTAGTTGCATTTTGGAGACGTCCGTTTAGCCGAGCCGGGTATTGGTCTTGGAGAAATCAAGCTGGCTTTAAAGATACTCAGCCTGGCCTTTGAATCCCGTACAGATAAATTAATGGGATTGACGAATGAAGATGTAATGTTAAAAGTGGACGAAGCAGGTCTATCTGCCGGGCTCTCGGTGTAGCTTTATAATTTTATGTCAATTTACCTAAAGCTTGTCGTTCCAGGCTGGTCAGGCTGCGGGCTCAGAGAGGAGAAGGAGTGACGCAAGCTTTCCTTAAGTGTTGAAAAGGAGCCCCGTCTGTTGTGTGTAACCACAGGTGTGTCCAGGGGACGGAAATTACAACAAAAAGCATCCATTGTGCGTAGGGCGCTGTGGCTTAGTTGGTTAAAGCGCCTGTCTAGTAAACAGGAGATCCTGAGTTCGAATCTCAGCAGTGCCTACATTTTGGCTTTTAACGCTGCTAAATTCAAACTTCAAAAATTAATTATTGATTGATATATCAACATTATATTCTGCCGTGCCGTACAATGGAACAATATACTGTCTGACTGCATGGAATAACCATCTGATAGCATTGGTTATCAGATTTCTAGCTGAAGGCGGATATTTACTTGGCGTAAGACGTCTTCGGTATCTGGCGGAACGTTGTAGTTGAATGCGTCACCAACCAGTTTCTCCTAGCAATAATTCTTTGACTAGCCCAGATGTTGCACATCGTGGTCACTGTCAGTACTCCTTTAAAGAATATTTACCCCCCAAACTTTCCTGTTACCTTCTTCAGGACATGAATAACTAATATAATGTTTTTATACCCCATGAACGAATCTAACAATTGATAAATGTGGACCTTTTTATTCTTACTCTTTATTGTGAGATAACAGCTTATCTTTTATATTCTCTTAATAATAAACTCCATCTCAGCTTCGGGTGCTGCAATCTTTGGCAGAAGGAAATAGGGGGAAATCTGAGTGATTGACAATTACTCGATAACAAATGACTTTATTTCCAAACAAACAGATGCATCAACATCTTTACAGCGAGCGTTATTGCGTTCTTGTACGAAAGCCAATTAGACAATTAAGGGTTTTTTTCACTTAATAAAGAACCAGCTGTCTTAACGTGACTAATTATTCATTAACTTTTATTTTTCTGGGGTTAAGATAATCAGATCACGCGCCAGGACTTTTAAATTGATTAAATGAAAACAGAACTAATATGTCATCTACCAATTCCCCTTGTCCTTGGGGTTAGTGTTCCACTGTATGATATAAACGTCTGTATGGGACCCCGGTTCTAGGTTTGGGGGAGCCATGATCCAGAAAATGTACCATAAATGCTTAGAACCTTTGGTTTTCGGATGGTTCCTGATGAAGTGCCCTTACTCATGGTTACTAAACGCATCTGATTGCCTCTGAATCCTGAATTTTCTCCACCTGTACTGTTTTCTCAAAGGACCAGACCCCCTGCTGGCACACAAAAGGTTAATAGAGAAGAAAACAAACAAGTCCAGTGTTTGCTTCTCTGTGTCTGAGGAAGGCAGCGGCTGAGAGTATGTTGTGTGTTTTGTCTTATCTCCTGATTACTTGATCTTCTTATCTGGAGGAAATGAGCACTAAACCTTTTTTTGAAGGCATTTTACTGTACTAACCTTGACTGTGAGTCTCTGCTCATTTCTAGTAAGTGTATCCACTCACTCTGAGCGAGTAAAGATACCGTCTCTTTACAGAGAACCCCGACATGAGTCCACTGGAAGAGAGAACCTTTCTATTTCAACAAACCACAGAATTAGTGTTTATTTTCCTTTCCCTCAAACCCTAATTGTGATCATCTTCTTGTTTGGTTGTTCCAAGCAGCTGATGAGTTTGTTAAGCTAACGGCACCCACCGCCTTTCTCTTCCGTCGGTAACCGGTCCGCTGCTGTGAATGGTATCACTTCTGCTTGATACATTGGACGTCGGCAGCTAGATTTGGCAGATCCCTGAGCTGCTGCAGGGATCGGCTGCTTGTGGCGGGGGGCCGTCTGTGGCGGGGGTCCGCCTGTGGATTTTGCCCTGAACTCCACGGTTTTCTGTAGTTCTGGCAAACCATACCTAGCGCTTCGAGGCGATCTTTATGTAATAGACATCCAGCCATCGTTGCTACCCTCCAGATGTTGCAGATGTGGTTGGGCAGTAATAGTAATGTTTCTGTGCCTTGTGAAGTTTCTTGGTTCTTGGGATTAGTTTATTAGTTGGAGGTTTTCTAGAATAATTCTAGCGAGGAAATGCCTTTTTATTTTACATTCATATTATTTGCATTGTATGCGTTCTCTCTGAAACATTGTCATCGCAGGACACAATTCACCGATCCTCAACAAGTAATTATTTCCTCTTCAGCGAAGCTCACCCCTGAAATGAGGTCAAACTCAAGCTTTGCATAAAAGCCTTTTCATGTACTTTTTAAACAGAGGCTTGCAAACAAACGGAACAGGTGTTGGGTATTTCTGTTTACCTGCGGCCCCACCGTTTACAAATAAAACATGTCACGCAATGCCTTCCAGATCACAAGCGTACATGGGATCCGTCAAAACACGCTCAGAATAAACTTTACACGTCACAAAGAGCTGTACCTTCCAAATGGGAAAGATGCCTATTATACACAATACTTCAAAGGGCCTCGTATATTAACATCACAGCATCCGAGGAATTCCACGCATTTTCAGAATAGGATAAGTATTCTTTGTAGTCCATTCCTTGAACTTTACCTTGCATTCCTCGTCTATTATATTTTCTCTCTGCTTCTCTGTAGCTGACCAGGATGGAGCAGAATCTGGCTCTCTGCTGGTCAGCAAAGCATCGTGGGAATCATACCGCAAGGGAACTTCAACACCAAAGATTGCCCATCTATATGAGACGGGTCTCCAGACTCTTACAGACTCAAGTTACAAGCCTTGGAAAGTGTGAGAGCTTCCGTTTAAATGTATTTATATATAAAATTATGCGTTTTATCATATAGCAGAGCACTCCAAGAAACGTTTCTTAATCACCCATTACTCATGTCTAATGGCAGCATGCGTCGCACAGGATAGAAGAATGAATGTCATCTCGAGTCAGAAGTTTTGGGGAACCCCTCGTGTTTGGGACACCAGTGAAATAAGTAATATCTTAAAACTGGGGAGAAAAAGCATTATTCCTTGTGTACCTGAAGAAAGCTGGCTTTTTGGGCTACTTTAGGACATTTTTTTCTAGATAGTTATCTGAAGGTCCAGAACTGCAATTAAGTCATTTCTTTGATCTCTAGTTGTTTATCTGTCCGCTAATTGACTGCCTCTTGGATCTGATGCTTTTCCGATCACCTCTTTAATTTGCTCCCCTTTGATACATGTCCCTTTCATTAAAAACATATATCACCTTTTCTTGTCGGGGCAGATTAAAGCGATCTGGTCAGGCCATTAACCTGTCATCTGCTCAATATTATTGCCCATCTTGGTTTTAGACCTGTGGAGTTGGTCACAACCAACAGGACATAATAAGCCATTTCTTAACAGTTTCTGTGCTGGACTCCTTACCTAAGAGAGGACACTACACCCCATCAATCCTTTCTCTACTACTACTATTATTGTTTAATCCAGTGGAACAATGGAAAACATAAAACGTCAATCTGTATCGAAACAACACAATCTCTTCTTCAAGCAACAGTCTTTATTCCTCACTGTACATTGCACCTGATGTCAAGGAGAAAGGATCATTTATTTTTAAGATATATTAAATTTAGGCCCATTCATAGTCTTGTTTTGCCAACCTCTTTTTGAAACAGCATTTTCTCAGCAGTGAGGCATACTGCCCCGGGTTATAATCCTTGCGGAGGATACGTCTTCACTTCATCGAGGTCCATCTGGCGAAGTGTTGGATCTTTTCTACGGGAAGATAAACGTACATTTCAGAGCAGAATGGTGTGAAATTCCCAAAGTTTGAACCGGGTTTCATTGGCTGCCTGGGTTCCCTCTCCTGGCACTCGTGTCATCGGCCTTTATCTTCTTCCCTTATCGGGACTCTTCAATGTTGAGGAGCAGGGATGCCAACACCTGCTTCACCCTTAGAGCGTTGACCTCGGACAAGGCTCGGCTTGAGGGGCACTGTCAGCAGATCCTGTCTGATGCAAGCTGGGAAATGCCAAACAGCCGTTACAGAGGTGGGAAAATGGCACAAAGCCCACAAAAGTTTCTAGGATTCTCTCTACCTTTTTTTCTTTGTTCCTTTTTCTTTTTGGTCAGAATTCAATTTGTCAGTGGCACTCAAATTAAAGCCCTTTCCATGACCTTGACATAGCAGCCCCTTTTCCCAGGGCTACGTGATGCTATTAACACCACTCAAGTGGTTAGCCTGCTGGGATCTATACAGTAGCCTGAACTGTAGGGGTTGGGTTATCTGATTGCGATAGAGGGTTGTTGTTAACCGTGACTGGAGAATTCAGGTCACCCAACTCTACTCTTAACTTTCAGGTCTTCCATGTAGTCTAATTTTTGGTCCCCGGGGGCCAGCTGAACACATGATTGTTCCGGTTCTCAAGACGTTCGGAATCAGCCGATTCCTTACATTTTCTATTAACGATGCTGGCCACGGGGGCGGTAAGATAGGAAAAGTAAGTTTATGAAGAGCCCCTACAGTACATGCTAGTAAAATGAAATTTACACAAGGGTTTATGATCCAACCCGCCATTGATTACATACATTGTATGTTTTCTTAATGTGTCTTCGACATGTGTACAAGCAGAGCTTACTCTCCAATGGCCTCCTGGTCACTGTTACGTGTCACGGACATCAGAACCAAGGCCACATTTATGCCTGCCTCGTTATCCTGTCAGAGATCCATAAAAATAAAACTTGAAGGAAGATGAAAGCCAAGCCGTGTTACATATGGTGTCTGGGCGGTAGCTGGTACACAAATCCTCCTATCTCCTGCCTTGTCTCATTAAGCGACGGGAGTAGGGAATCCTGTCTTTGCACTAATGTTATTGTGAAGGATTTGAAGGAGGATGTCTGGAGACAGAAGAGGAATTACCGCTAAGACCATTAGCCTTTAAAAGGTGCATTTAAATCTCTTGCACACGGATGGTGGGAATTCCGTGTCAATTAAAAACACCACATTTCTTTGTTATGGCAGCTGGAATGATGTATCCTGTTTAAACATTTGCTGTAAAATGGACGAGAACCACTGGAAGCGTGATTTATGCAGAATACGTTGCATGCGCCACATCCGTACTCGGTTAACGCTGCTAGTGGCAAAAAAACATCCATGCCGGTGGAAAGCCCAAATGAATGAGTTTCTTCAGATTTTGACGCCATGATTGTTAGTTTGAGAACAAAGCCTATTATTAAGTGCCCAGGAGGAATTTACATATCCCATTCATTCTGGATCTAGGCGGAACCAAGCCATTGGCCGTTGTGAATTAAACACATTCAGAACATTGAGAGGGGTAGAAAATTCTGCTAGAACGTTCCTCTTGTATCTCTACGTCAATTGCTGTATTGTACTTGTCGTCATCTGTAACATTTTCATCTTTGTGCAGCGCTGCAGAATCTGCAGGCGCTTTATATATAACGTATAATAATCATCATAATACAACAATGACTGTTTTTACACTGTTGGTTGGACCGGTATCCTCACATTACTAACCCCTTTTGCTGGGTTGTAAATCCTAATGAGGTCTTCCAAGACTTGCATTTTTGAGGAACAAGAGCCTCAATGTTTTGGATTCAGGATCATTTTGATTTTCCTTGGCGGTTACTTTCCTTGGAGCGTGGAGACCCCTCTGCCCCGCTTCACCCCCATTTCCCTGGACCTTCCATTCTCTCTGTCTGCCATTGTTTGCAGCAATGTTTGCAATTCTAACTTTCTTGGTGATACAAAAATATACTGTGGAGTAAATTAGAAATAGGAAAAGCTGATATAATAGTACAATACAAGCAAAAGGTATAAATAATATATAATATTGCACGGGACCATATAAAATGTCATCTCTGGTCCTGGGTTTGTATCATCTCTGCCTCTCCTCCATACTCGTTTCTTTCTTCTCTGTGGTGGGAGAGCTGGATGGTTGTGCTGTCAGGGCACTTATGTTTAGTGAAATCTCCCTTTCCCCCCACACTGTGAGTTACAGACAACCTCTTGATAATCTGCTGCTGGCCCTGTCTTCTCAGATAATGCGCTGCCCTTGAAGATATGGAGTCCCGACAGGAGTTTGAAAATGCTTTGCAGACCTGTTCTGGTTGTCGCATTTAACACTTGGAGAGAAGGTCCATTTAGATACAGTTTGCATGGAGGGGCAGTAAATTATGTAACCAGTTGGGTATTTAACTGTAATAAATGTTGGGTGTGTCGCTGTTAGGTTTATTTATAAATTAGTCTTATATTAAATCTATACATTTTCATTCTCTATAACATTATTTTACAAGGCAACTCATAGGCGCAATCATGTGGTTTGGATGCCCCTGCTCTAGATAGTAAGCTCTGCGGGACACAATCCAACCCCTTTTTCTGGGTCAGCTCTCCCTTATCACCCGTCATAGGCGCTGCGTGCTTAGCTGACCCTTTGTGTATCTAGTAAAGTAGCCAAAGGAGTGATTATTAAAAAACATCTTTGGCCTCCATTCTCGATAAACAGTTTTTATCTCCGGTTCCCCTCTATGAATTTGCATCTTGAGCCCGACCACACTTTGTGTTGTTTTTTGAACGACCTCTTAAGAAATTGATTTTAATTGTTCACATAATTTGCAAGCTTTTTGGGACACCCAGTCCTCTGCTATGTTTGCTTTCTTGGCTAAGGGACAGCATTGTTATGCCTATTGCATTTCCAGCAGAAGTCTAATACACCCATTAATCACATCCTCTATGATACACGCATTCTCTGCATATAACATCTCTGTTCTGACTAAATGCTAAAAGACCCCGTTCTAGATCTGCGCCCTTAGGCACAATTTGATTTTGCAAGTAAAAGTCTCCTCTTATCATAAAACCTGAAGCAAGAGTCTCTTGGAAATGATTTTTTTTAAAAAGTAGGACAGAGAAAACCTCATGAGACTCTTATCAGAGCTTGGCTTCCGAGAGAGCGTGCAAAATGCTTTAACCAGAGTGCTGCCAGAAGGCCTGGCCTCGGAGAAGCCGTTCAGAGCAACATCCATGCCTTCAACGTCCTCGTATCGGCTAAATTATTGATCTGGTCAACGGTATTCTCCATGTACGATCAGTAGATCTTTTTAGTAAGGTCCATCTTTCAGCGTTACATGGAAATCCACTTCAGTTTTACATATAAAGGTTTAATGTTTTGTAATTAGAGCAGATCAGCGAGGTTTTTAAGTATTTTGACAATTTAGTGGAAAAAATACCTTTTACATTTTCAATGAAAGGTAAAACCACTTCCTGAAATACAAGGTGGGGAGCGATCTCGGATCCAAACTAGAAAACGTAATTTAAATAACTATTATTGTTTTGTTGAGTGGGAGGACGTCAGTGGCGTGGAAAACTTGATTCTTCCCATGGTACAAATATATTTTAGCGACCGTTCTGGCGACCTCCTGCATCATTCCGGAACGTCGGTGCTTTTATCTCGTTTCGGAATTATTATTTTTTTTTTAGCTTTTAACTAAGATGTAGGGTTTTCTCTATATTTTATTTTAGTATAATAATTTCAGTGCGCTCTTCATAGAAAATTCTAAAAAGCTTATTAAAAATGACATCTACATAATGAGCTCTAATACTAATTATATGTATGTAACGTTACATTGTAAAATAACGCTGAAATGTGTAATGTATCATTTCAATGATTTTTAGATTAAAAAATCACACAGAATTTGTGTAATAAAAGTGTGTGGAACACTGAATATAACTGAAAAATATTGCATGAGCTTCTGCAGTTTTCTTTTTCAGTGTTTTTTAGGTTTTTAATGTTTTAGCAAAGTTCATGCTTAAGGCTGGGAAGAGTTTACTTATCCTTCCTGCTTAGTGTGTGAATGATACCCTTGGGAACTTTACATTCCTTCACAACTTGACCCAATTAACTTCCATCCTTATCTCTGTACTTACAAGACCCATCTTTTCCCACCTGCCTGTTGCCTTTTAACCTCTTTTGGCACCATTTTTCCAGAGGACTTTTACATTTTTTCTTTAAAACATTTCTGTTTATGAAAAATCCTAGATCCAAAAGTAAACAGTCGATCTTAGCGTAAACCTCATAAACCCGGCCTGGTCTCTTTTTAATAGCCTTGGTGGCTTCTGTGTTTCTTTCGCCCGACACATTTACTGCTGTGCGTTTCTGCCGGGATTTTAGGGTTTCCCTTAAGTGGTCATGAAGATAAAGTGCGAGGTGGCCTTGAGGGGAGCCGTCTTGCAAATACCCGGATTCCAGAAGATGTTAAACTCATGAGACCTGTCTGTAGCCAATTAAAAATGTTTTGAAGTAAAGTAAGTGTATGTATATGTTATAAAAGGACCCCGGAGATAAACGTGGAATTCGACCAGAGATAAGAACCATTTCTTCTACATCTGCTTCGCCCATTTTTGTAATAAAGTTGCCATTTATGTTCAGGAGTCAACAGTAAAGAAAAAAAAAATGTTTATGCCGTTATTTATGAGGCGGTGATGCCTGGCTGGACAAATCCCAGGGGCCTGATACCCTTGGTATTTATCGCCCGGTTTTTGTGGAAGCACCCCAGACCTGACTATTAACATTTCTTAAAATCTTCTTAGGCTGATCAGGGATATCCGGCCCCTGGGGTTTAATACAGAGAAACAGCTAGGTTGTTAGATGGACAGCAATACATCGTCGGCCCCCGTTAGCTTTGTAATTAGCGGGTGCGTACGTTACCTTAGCAGGTAGGAAAGCGCATGCTTTGATGCCGTATTTACAGACTTTATGTCTTTTAGTTTCTCAACTGTGATCCTGTATGGATGAGATATTAATATTCCTAAAATAGGAAAAAGGAAAACACAAAGTCATTTTTTTTACATGTCACCATAGGTTAAAGTGACATTAGAATTAGATAAAATTTATCTCACATTTTTTACACAGTGGAAGGGTATGACCGGCGTGATGTTTTCCTCCTTCGAGTTCCTGCTTTTGCGAAGCCTTTTAGTGTTTGCAGGGTCTTCAAGCTTTAAGGTTTAGCCTTAAGACTCCGTATTAGTAGAAATGTGAGTAAAATAGTCTAGGTGTTTTTGTTATATGCGAATATTTTCAGTCTCAGACACAAAGGATTATTTATTAACCCAGAGGACTGTTCTTTTTTTTTTGCTACATATTCTTAACCCCAAGTACCTACTTTAACATAATCCCCAAATATTACAATTAATAAACCTGTACAAACACGAGGCTTAATCACACACCCATTGAAGCAGGCTCTGGCTGGGTTCCCGAACATGATACAAGATTATCGTACGAGGTTCCGTGCGGAACGTCAGGGAAACGCAGGACGAGGGAGGCTGCGGTTTCAACCACACAAGTATCTGGAGGTTTCATTCGTGTCTGCGTTCAAGTAAAAGATCCATTGGCCGGCACCTACACCTCCTATTTATCAACGGCACAATCAAGCGTGTTACAGTAACCGGAGAGGCCCGCATCAGATTGATTTTCTGCCTATTAAACGGTTACAGCGCAGTGCAGGGAAATCGGCGTAATGAATGTCTTGCTACAGATCTATCATCAACGTGGAAGCCTCTTAAAATACTGTCAGGCACGCACTCGTACAATTAAGAAATACATATTGGAATTTAGTATTTTGTGCTTATAGACATTAATCAGTGAAAAATAACATTTTAGGGGGCAGCAGGAGCCTTTCTCTCTGTGGTTCTTTTATTGCTGGATGTATATTTCAGATAAATGTATGATTATTCCTTAGGATTTGGGCATTAGCTGATGTTCTGGCTGGGGTAATGGTGGAACTTCATCTTGTGCTCTTCGCTTGAGGTTGGCATTATTGCAACCGGCTTCAGTAAATCCAACGGTGATTGACCTCGTCTCCATTGGTTTCTATGATGTGATACTCGTTTTAGGATGGGGAACCATAGTTGAATAATGAATATAAGTAACTTTTACTCCTTTCTACTCCTGTTCAACATGCGCAGATATGATCAGGGCTGGATGACGCATTAAGACTTTCTTGGAGGAGAGTTATCGGGCAAAATATATTTTGGGGCCTGCTTCTACCTCCACAGCGGGAAAGACTTTCGCATTATCATTGAGACCTTAACGTGAATTAAGTCCTAACCAACCTGGGTACAAAAAGATTGTATATATAATAACTTGCATTGATAGGTATGTTGTACCCCAAAATGTACATGGATCCAGAGCTATATCTTGTACAGGCGGTGCGTGGCGTTGTTAATCCCCCCGCTAGGCCCTCACAAGCCTCATTCCTTTTGAGAAGAATCCTCCGTGTTCACTCCGTAAAACCTCCAGCTTACTGGTGACCCCCACAAGTCAGACTCCAGTTAATGAGGAGTATGAGTGTTGCCTATACATTCCTGTGGTCAAAGGTCATGCTAGCTTGTCATATAATTGGCATTAAACAGATCATGTCATACGCGGGCCACAATTACGATGAAGGGCGTTCAGTCTAGACAAGAGAAACTGCATTGTATGTGTCTGCTGTGTGTCTGCATATGTGTGTATGTATTGGATCATATGTGTGCATGTGTCACTTATATGAGAATATATATTTAACAGTTGTGGGTCGTGTTTGTCGCAGCGCTCTGGACTGGGCTCATTCTTTATGAAGAATACAAACATTGGAAAAATGTGATATCTGTGGTTTTGGGGAGGGGTGCATTAAAACTTATATTATTGAGGATGGGGAAGTCCAAATCTTCAACAACTTCTACAGCAAATAACAAAATTCAACAAAATAATGCAATTCAGCCTTCAAATAAATTCCAACTCTTGATATTATTTTTGCAAAGGACAGCGCATTCTAAAAGGGACTGCTGTCTTAAGGGGACCATTGAATGTCGATACTGTCAGAGACGAAGGCTTTTGAATGTAGCTTTGACAGGAATCCATTTGTAATATGTTGTGGCAGGTGCTGTCACTGAGGGGAGAGGTTAAACTCATCCCAGGACCATTTTACTGTTTCTTGGTTCATTACTCAGCTGATAATCTGTGACATTTGATGTGATCATGGTGGTCTTCCCTTCCATCTGTAAGACTAACCGTCCCCATCATTAGAGCTCTCCTGACACACAAAGGAAATTCTGACCTTGCAGTTGAGATGGAAAACTTTAAATGAAATCATTCTTCTTTTTTTGGATTCAGCAAAATATCTGATTTTTTTTTTTTTTAATGTACTGACCTCAAATTTTGAACCTGTACAGGTATTTTCTTAATTTCCTCTGTCTCTGCCCCTTCTGTCACTAAAGTCAACCTGTCATCAGAAAACAAGCCATTAATCAATACTGTGATAAATTGTCTATACGAGGCTTAGGGGCGAGAGGGGCTCAAAATAGTAATCTCGCTCGGATGCATTTAAAAAAAAATGATAAAAAGCTGCGCTCTTCAGAGGAAACAATAACATTTTCCCATAAACGTCTGCCCTGTTTTCTATGCTGTCCCAGCGCAAAGGTCCCCTAAAGGGATTTTTAGAACACATTTGGCCATGCCTTACCTGTTTCTTGTTTTAATATCTTAAAGGTTTTAAAACTGGGCAAAAATATCTTCCGATAACTATTGTGCAAGTTTATTTAATTATCTGTATTCTTTCCATGTTCAGTGGACAGATCCTACTAATTGGACAAGATTGGTCTACAAGGTGGATAGACTGTGTCATTCTATCCATTTTATTTCAACAAAGGCAGAGTGGTCCTTTTGTACCCCTGGCTTCAAGTGATAACAGAGAGCAGGTAATGCAATGCATCCTTTCATCAAAGCACTTAGAGGACAGGGGCAGAATTCCAACACCTCCCCTTGGTATTATGTTCTGTGCAGCTCCAGCCTTCATCCGGCCATCAACGCTGCTTGTTTGGAAACATGGCAGTTCACATACAAAATCCAGTCATCCAGAACTCTTGAAGCAACCTTGGCCCCTTTTGATGGACTAAAACTTCACCACAGCCACCCCCAGTCAGGGCAAGATGGATTGCTTCTTCTTAGATTATTCCTGGAAAGAACAGCGGAAGTTCTATCAACATAATTCTGTTGGTTTCTTCACCGTTTTCTCCGACGTTAACCATCCTCGAGATTAGCTTTCTCTAGATGGTTTGGTGGCAATAAGTTGACCACCTAAACTTCATTGGGACATGACAATTCGATATAGCCAATTCTACTTGCCCTAGAAGGGGATCTATTTTTATGGGGTGTGGAATAGTTAATTTTCTTCTTTTGTGAAATTTTTATTGTATAATGTTACACACATGCAATATTGAATGTTTCCATGCATAATATTTGTAGTAATAATGCCCAAAGAGATTTATAAAATGTTCTCTTCTTTAAACTATGTACTTTACAACTATTACAAGGTCAATTCCTGACATGATTTAATTCCTTTTAAGACTCAATGGAGGCCAACGGCAATGCCAAAAAAATTCTGCGAGTTCAGCTGGTGTCCGTAAAGTGACAATTAGCTCGGCTCCCGATTCCAGCTGCATTCCCGTCACTTTATCCCTTAATTAGAAATTCATACAAATGATTCAAATCCAATAATGGGTTTTAAAGGGCTTACCAGCGCCTTACAGAGAGGCTGCAGAGTTGTTGATGGAGACTGAGATTATCGTTGCCCTACTGGGACTCATCACTTTTCACCCAAAGCCACTGGGATCACCAGGTGGACTCTGGGTAGAAGCAAGTGGTCAGTAAGCGTTCCAGCACACAAGGCCTCTAAAGCCCACCTGCTGACAGCTACACACTTTAACAGTTTTTGACTGTTGAAATACAGCCACACAAAAGTATTTTTATTTCACACAACTGTTTTTGGAAGACTTTCCACGAGTGGCGAAAGCCAAGCATCATCATTCCACCGTAAAATGTTCTGAATGCCGTCATTAAGAATTTATCTTCCCCAAGGTTACTCAATACTAGAGAAATTTAAAAAAATAATAATTTATGTCGCATTTGCCCACATGGTTGTCTTGTCTCCCCTGACGTGCTGGCCATAAATCATGGCACCTACCATATGAGCCTTGTGCGTCTTCGGTGATCTTTAATTTTGCAACACTGTAGCAAAACAAACTATGGAGAGCAATTTCTTGATCAAGTTTTACCTTCCAAGAACAATTCGACGAAACCTTACCTTTGCATTGTATTATATTAAAAAAAAATGGATTCCAACGCTTGTGGTGTGAATAGTGGACATCTAGAGAGAGTTCCTTGAGAAGAACATGGACCATTTACTAAACGTTTCCCGCTATGATCAAGGTGCAAATCTCCGTTGCATTACATTTATAAAGGAACCAGAAGTTCGGTTGCTACAAAGCCTTTTAGTAAGTTGGACCCATGGTAACTCGGAGAGACTTCATTCAATTGCACGCAGTGCGTTCGAGGTCAGTGTTGTGTCATGTTTAATAACCGTCATCATCGGCAAGAACATCTGAAGCCTTTCATTATACATCACCCATCCTCCGATGGATTCCAATCCTTCATAATTCACAATTTAACATAGAAACGCTTAACTAACAGGACCTCAAAATCATCGGTTGCGCCAAATGGGGGCAAAACCTAACGCAGCTTTAAAGAAAAATCTGTAAAACTAAAGAGCTATTTCCTGTGATAATTATAAAAAACGTTTCCATGAGCAGAAATGTTAGAGCTCGATGAATCTATTAAAATCTATAAAATCTATATAATAAATCTATTAAAAACAAAAATAACTGAATAACAGCCAAAAATATGCATATCACTGGTAAAATGTTGTGTTTTGGACATCACTTTGGAAAGTCTGCAATGGAAATGACTAAATCACTAATCGATTACTAAAAATGTATATGTTGGGGCCGACACAGATTTATTAGAAATCTAGCTGTGTTTATGGAATTCTGGAATTTAAGTTTATTTAACTCTTGAAACTACTTGAAATTATGATAAAAAAAATTTAATTGCATAAAAGATTATAACGACATGCTTTTCAGAAGATAAAAACCCGTAATATAAATTGCCTTTTTAATGTCCCCCCCCCCTCCTCTTGATGTATTTCTATTGACTGGGGCTGACGTACACACAATGTGAAGAAGTCAAAGTGACTTTTTTCTCTGTTTGTTTTCTGTAAGGCCGGATTATGTTTGCTTATTCCCATTCTCCCTACAGTAAAGCTATAAATCCCGTTTGCAGAGGGCTTTGTTCCAGGCGTCGGAGGCTCTGCGGATAGAAAATAGAGGCGTTTCTCTCCGATGCTCGCATGCAAACTCTTGAAAAGACAATATCCTTCGATGGTTTAAATTCATACGAGTCTTTTGTGTGCAGATTCCAGCCAGGCACAGGATTCACGCCGTCTTTAAACCCATCCCTCTTCCCCGAGTCAATTTCTTATTTTCCGGAAATGGAGCTTGGACATGGGAGGGTGCGATGTTTAAGTTTTGCAGATTAAAAATGAAAGAAGGAGCTGCAGACCCTAACGGTGTGAGATGAAGCAGATAAGAGGAGGGGAGAGAAGTGCGGGGATGGGAAGTATGTATCTTTTACGCTCAATGAGCCCTAGCGCAAGCTTTGAGCTTCTTCTCCGGGAATCAAAAACCTTCTGGTGAATACAAAGCCTTTAAAAAAAAAAAATCCATACCCATGTTTACTCTCGAGTCTTTCCAGTGTTCTTTTTGTCTTGCGTTTCCTTCAAGGGACTCCTTTTTGACATCTTCAAAGCTATGAGATATAATGAGAAATTTTAACGATTCTTGGAAGGCTGCGGAATTATCTGGTTTGTGTAGAAATGCATTGTGATATAGGCAGTGAATTGCCCAGATCGCCAATAATGCAACACTTGGAAAATATACCTTAACCATGTTCAGGGTTACTATCTATAATTTTAATGATACCTCAGTACCCCCCCCCAAGTGCCCATGTTAAGTTTGTAGAGTCCCTCTCCCAAACCCCCAATGCCCCTCTTTCCTTCCCTGATGCCCCTCCCTTCTAGGAGGTCGGAATGTTTGCTGGGTATGGGGGTATCGCAGGAATCTACAGCCATAAAAGCCCCAGTAATGTGTATGGAAACAGAATAAATTGGCTTTAGAACTCAAACTATATAAATCTGTTATAAATGCCTCGCCCAGTTACACAAATAGCCAGCAATAGGGTACAAAGTCACATAAAAAGCCTCGAGCCGTACCCCTAAAAAAATGCCCATCTTTTGCCATCTAAAATGTCGGGAGCTATGTTTTAGCAAGTAATCCATGTTCCATTCTGGGTTGCATTTGGGCATTCATGGCTTTTAAAAGAGTCGTAACGATATCTTGGGTCAAAACTGAACACCTCGAGTTGTGTAATCCAGAAAGCAAACATCGTCCATTACAACTGAAGCACAAAGGGGAGACATGATGTGTTACAAATACGTGAAAATAATTAAGTTCTGTGTCAATACCATTATTTTGTGAGGTCTTGAAGACACCAGACGTGCGTTTACTTAGAAACAATTAAATGCTAGTTCCACATTCATTTTAGAGGCTGTTTGAGCTAGTAGTGTTCGAGTCACAAAGCGTAACATTGACTTATTCCCATTAAACGCCAAGTGTGTATTGTCTTGGGAGCCCAATAAAGATCTTGCCTGTTCCATGATCAATATTTACTTTTTAGATCAATAAATCTTGAGATTGGACTTGGCATGAGTAAATGCCTGTTAATTGTTCTGTATGGGGTAATCATTAGCCAGTTGTGCATGCAACAAAATCAAACCCAATGCAAGGTTTTGACATCAACTCGTCATCCCTCTATTATAAGCCACATTAGTCTAACAAAAAAACACGTTAACAAAATAGTTTGGTAATCCCTCCTAACCTAATAATCAGTCACCTTGTGATTAATAGCCGCCTGTTTGCTCGTAAAGGTGTAGCTGTCGCATTTTTTTTTTTTTTTACAACAAATCTATTGCCTAAATTTTAAAATAATCGGTCACGCCTTGACCCACTTACACATGAAGGTCATTTATCAAGCCTTTTCTCGTCTTTCTCCTTTTTTTGTACCATTTTGTACCATTTTGATCATTTAATACTCAGAGTCTACCCCTCCTTTTATTTACCTTTCTTTTACTAGCTTTTTTCTTTTTTTCTCCTTTTTTTCCATGGCTGTAAAATCTCCATGAAGTCCATAGCTCCAAGTTACAGGGGCTACAGGTATCCATAGACTCTAAACAAATTGGTAACAATTTGGGGTTTAAGTACCATGTTGACAGGGGTTCAACAAATCCTAAGACTTATCTTCTAAGACAGTCACTAAACATCACAGTCAATTGTGATCCTGAGGACCTTCATATAAATTAGTCAGGTGGAGAAGGGGCAAAATGTAGTGATCAGAGTGTTAGTGAATGGCATGGCTGGATGTTTCCACTTGTGTTTGCAGAGAAAGTAAACTTCTACCCAGCTTCCCCGTACATTTCCATCATCGCTGTATCTAACCCCTGATGGCTGAGCAAGTCACCCGGGGATGTCAGACAAGCACGTTGAATGAACAGAAAAGAAAAGGGTTTTGGGCTGAGTCCCTTGTCTGCAGAGTCTCCCAAAACAACCTCTGGGCAGAAGCATAAAATATCTATTTCTGTAACATCTCGATAAAAACCCAGGAATTGTAGTTTTTACGATTGGATTACTCATACTGGTGATATCTGGGTGTGCGTGCATCTAGTTTCACCATTCGATGGGCTGCACCAAGCACTGCGTTCATAACCATTCCTCTTTTTGATTTATAATTGTCTAATGGAAGAGGATTCACTTTTGCTGAATCCCTTTTACATTTAGCCCATGCAATCCAGGTATTACCCTAATTTTATGTTTTATTCTGGTACAATCGATTAGCCAAATGTATCGTTGATGACCAAGATGACTCTTTAATATGTTACTTCCTGTAGAAGTGCAACTTAGTAACACTTTGCAGAGAAAGTGACGATATTCGGCGTACAGGAAAGACTCCAGATTCATTCCGGCTCTTGCCACTTGAACATAATTTGAGAACCAGCTGGTGCTAAGTCTTCACAAACGGCCTCATTCAACATGGATCTAGAAACCAACGTCAGCCGCATGGGAAAAAGTGAAACCCAGTCAATAACTACAATTAGCAATTAGTATGCCAGCGGATATCCTACAAGTGTCCACGGGTGAAGCCAAATGAAGTAACACCTGCCAGGAGTCGTTCTTGGCCAACGAGTCCTGACATCCAGAAATCACATTCGCCAAACCAGGCGTTCACTTTCTGCAAAACTAAAAGCTCCTTAAAGTTAAGTTGCCAAGTAATTTGGTAATCGAGACGCTAAGAGGGGGAATATTTGTAAAATCGTTTTTCCGATATACTTTGTCCCAGGCGCCATTTTTTATGGCACGCTTAGGTAGAGTGCTGTGTCATTTGGCTTCTATAGGAGTAGAGCAGAAGGATCGAGCCATGGGGCACGTGCATCCCGTTGGGTTTATTATCACACATCAAAAAATAATTTTGGTCCAGCAGTTTCAGAAAAAGTTTGGAGTTCCTCGTGTGCTCCTCTGACCTAAGAATGGATGGATGGACTTATTTTGTTACATAGAAACAAAGAACTCTGCCTGCTTTATTCTTTTTATCCAATGTATCCACTACTTTCTCGGTAAAGTAAAACTTCCTTACATTACACCTAAGCCTCTGACCCTCTAAAATAAGCGTAATTTAAATGCATAATTTAACCAGAATCCGACTTTTACCTATCAAGTCGAGGAGTTTAGCCTCGAACTTCACCCAACAGACTCCATAGTTTTTTTAAAAAAAAAACATAAAGAGAACATTTCTAAAACATCAATAAAAATGGAAGTATTTAAACATTAGTTTGATACAGTGTTGCAGCGCGAGTGACCGTAAATTTAATCTGTCCAGATGTTCTTCTTTCCTGTCTTCAAACCTCGACAGCTGTAATTTCCTCACTCGGGGTGTCTGCGGGGAATCGGCTCCACTTCTGCCTACCGCAGGTCACTTCCAGGTTGCTTAACCTGCCCGGTATTAGTGTCGTGGCTAATTGCCTCTCTGCTGGTTTCTGTATCGCCACAACCTGAGCAGGAGGGGTGGAAAGGGGAAACCGGGGCAAACAAATTACCTTTTACACGGAGCTTGTAAACAAAACTTTTTATTGAAGGCCACCATCGACCATGTGTACAAAGTCATCATAAACCGAAGAAAGTTTCCATCTCTCCTACATTGCAACCTTGGCTTTTAATATACTGTTTGCAAGCAGCATTAAGGTATAATTTAAGACAGATTCTGATATACCACAAACTGCATTTAAAAACATAATTACCCTGTAAGGCTGAAGAAACATGGGAACCATTCTACTAGAATGTTGCTACTTCTTGCACAGTGTCCAGCAATGTTAAGATTCATGGGGTACCTTTTGCGTACAATCTGAAAGCCACTGGGATTCGCAAAGTATCTTTTTGGGGTTACGGATGTCCAAAAGTTACGTCATAAAGTAGGGTGCCGGCAGTTGCATTTTACCATTTAACGTCACCCCTTCGTAGACGTTCTTGATGATGGTCTCCAGAGGGAGTATCTTTGGAGGTTTACTAACTTGACCACCTGTCGGTAGCCGGGAAACAGAATATCAGTTTACACTATGCGGGGTCTCCAGTGACTTTCGTCTACCTAAGCAACGTGTCCTGCTCTCTCTGTTAATCTATGGCTTAAAATGCAGAAAATTAGCCCAGACAGCTGTGGGCTTTTTTTAATATCCCCATAATCACACATGTTTCTGCAGTATATTACTGAGCGGGGACCACCTTGTGAAATTGACCTCAGGAACAGACCAGCCTCATTTCCTCCGTTTCTGGGTGTACAGAAAGATCTGCTCCTTCGTGTCGTGATCCTGAAAACCAATGACTTCTGGACCGACGCTGACCGTTAGATGAGAGGTTTCTTTATTTCTGACAGGAAGGCCTGAAGTTTTTTTTTTTATGTTTTGGGCTCAGCGCAAGCAACAAATATTTCTTACGCGTTTACAGAAAAATTATTACAACAAATAAGAAGCAATGCCGTTAAGACAAAGGACGATCTCCCTGCAGATGGTGCTCTGCAGACACAGAAAATCGGCTTATTGTGACAATGGTTTCCAGATGTCTCCTTGGAAGTGTTGAGTTTATTAAAAGCTTTTTACGCTGGGTCTTTAGGCATCACAATTTATTGATACATATTTTGAACGCTCCGTGTGACGGAACCCCTGTTTTACTGACGCTCTGTTATTGTAACACCAGGATAGCCGACCGTTCATACTAGCCGTTTTCGATAAGTCTACGATAATGATTTTGGGAACCAGTGCCCAGGAACCGTAGGGAGAAGCGATGGGTGTGGGTTGACTCCTTTCAATGTAATCCTGGCCAGATCTCATTAAAGGGAATTCTTCTTCTGCATAAACTAAACATAGGAAAAAATAATTGTATCTGTCGCTTCTAGCTGTGATTGGTCCAACAAATGCTGGTGGTTGAAGATGCCTTTTTGTAATGGGTGTCTTGGGTTACCGCGCCTTTGTCGAGGTCAGCCTTGCGTAATGAATGAGGAGGATTCTCCGAGCTTGGAGGCAGCAGCATGGCTGCTTTTGGAAAAGTTAACAATGACCTTGGAGCCCAGTAAAGTCATCGTTAAGCAAAATCCCCTTTCCCCCTGTAGGTTATAATTGGAAGGGGGGGTTCTGGTACGATTCAGATGGGAGTCATGCCATTCCCGCAAACCAGTCTTATCACCAACAACCTTGTTTATTTACTTTGCTAGCAAAATTAAGGCCTTGCAGCTGGTCTTGGGCTGTTCCTTGTTTCTGTAATTTGCCCAATTTCTCGCCTCCATGATCCCAAGGAGGGGGCAGATAAGGCTGGCTGTTTCTGAATGGACTTATTAAACCGAGAGCCTGGAATTCAGTTTAATCATGTGGCTTTCCTTACACAAACTGTTTTCTCAAGGCCATAACGCTGCCTGATACGTTATCACAACAAATAAATTTGCCCTGCAGAACAGTGAAACGCTTAATGCTGTGTAATCAGTTCAAGCAGCCGTGATCATGCTAGTAACACTAAACCACTTTCATTATGACTTCCAAATATATACGCTTTCATTGCAAGAAATATCCGCTTATTTCATTTTTTAAAAAAAAACTTTTAATATAAATATTTTTCCAATTGAGTTCCCCCAAACTTTGTCCGATTGTTTAAAAGCCTTGGCATCTGTTAAAGAAGAAGGAGAAACTGGTTTAGGCTTACTGGACTGTGGCCACTTGCTGTATTTCAGTGGATCTACCTGTATGCGATGGTTTCAGGACTTTAAACATGGCGATATCATAAGAATAGCACCCAGGTCATTCGGTTTCCATGGATTTATTGCCTTTTCACGATCTAAGTCAATTCCTTTGGGTCTGATTGCTCTGCCGTCTGTACCTTGGGTAGACAAAGAGTTAACTCATTTCCCCCAAAAGAATATTTGGATTGGCTGTTAGCGTAGAAATATAGAAGTATTACTTTTCTGCATGTCTTTATTCTTCTTTTTTAATACGTGTAACATATTTTTAATGCTTTAAGATAATTCTTAAACAACTGAGATTTGGTCACATTGTAGCGAGCTTTGCACGTAGCTGCCGGCTTAGCTCGCCAAGGTTTTAAGACTATGACTTATCGCGAACACGCAGGGTGTTGGAGATGGTACAAATCTCTTTGGCTAATTGCTGCGTCTTTTACTAGTTTTTTAATATGTGATTAGGAAACGTTTCCTCTAACATCCTATGTCAATTTTATGGGCATTTAGTGTCCAGAAAAAAAAAAAAAACGTTAAGTGCTCACATAAAAGGCTGTTCCTGTTAGTTGCTTTTTTTCTTTTCTTTTTTTTTTTATACTCTTTTGATTCTGAATTTCTATCAAATATTGTACTTTACTGAGAATGGACCTCCGTGACCTCAGCGCATAAAACCTCCATGTTCAGTGTTCCTATAGAAATCCAGCTAATTCGGACAGTTGATGGCGTGTGGACTGAAGCTTCTGTAACAGTTGATGGTGCTGCTTTGGA
Source organism: Spea multiplicata (assembly GCA_009364415.1). Taxonomy (NCBI): domain Eukaryota; kingdom Metazoa; phylum Chordata; class Amphibia; order Anura; family Pelobatidae; genus Spea; species Spea multiplicata. The sequence goes on from VKOC01000010.1 coordinate 11,018,479, forward strand.
ACCTCTGTGATTTTGGCAGTTGATGTTTAACATTGCTCCATATCAGAATGTATGGTCGCTGAGATTCTGCCAGGAATGATTTGGGCCTTTGATGGCAGAATCTGTAGCCATGGTCATTTTGGCAGTTGATGGTAAATGAGGGTAGGTGAGCTGCCATTGTGTCAAGTTCATCAGGGAATAGAAGAAAGATGGGTTCCCAAAACGAGCACACAGTTTGATCTCAGGTACTCGTTTCTCAATATTGCAGTATCGTTTTTATAATTAATTATAACTCTTTTTTCTTTTTTTCCTGGGCTATTTGTTTTAATGAACCTGATCGGGAAAAAAATACCCAGACAGTTACTCGCTCCAGATATTACGGTCAAAGAAAAATATTTTGGAAATACAAATGCTGTGGAAATACACCAGGTGGTTACCGATGTGTAGATACTTCTTTTTTTTAAAGAATAATTTTTTCAGATCCCCATGCGGAGGCCCAGCTGACCAACGCAGATCAAAACCAGAGCCGCTCGGTGTCGATAAGATAATGCCAGATGTGGCATTTTAATTAGCACGATTTGCTAAACACTGGCTTAATTAAATGCAACTTGATAAGGACACTAATCTCTGTACAAGTATTTCCCAGCTGTTCCCGATTTTACCCCGCAATATCTCCGAGCCAATTATGTGCAGGATTAAAAAACAAGAGGGGGGGGGGGGGTTATTTCCATGAACCTGTCCATTCCTTTCATGAAGCTTGTAGCACATTTTTTAACAGAGATATTGGCAAAGTGACAACTGTCTGTTGATAGATAGAAGGGTAATTTTTATTTTACTAAAACGTGAAATTCACAACATTTATTTTTTTCTCTCTTTTCGCATACCCAGTGTTTTTATTTTAGTGTTAACGAACACAATTTTTTCTTGTTTTTTTTTTGTTTTTTTTGTTTTTTTAATTATTTCACACTATAAAGATCTTAGTTCTGTCCGTGTTTATCTGGTGGCGCAGAACCGTTTGGGCTGGCTTTTGGGTGAACGCAGCACCTGATGGCCGTCCATCTTACCTACTTCTATAGATTCATGCACTTGTAATAAAACTGGGTTCTTGTTGGCATGTCTTCGCCCAGAACCTTTAGCTCAGAGGAGGATTCTTCTTAGACAGGTCCATATTGGCATAAGTGTATATTTTTATTTTATTGGCCGCAGCATGGAGGCTTTTATCCCAATCTGCCACATTTTCAGATTCACAAACTAAACAAAAAACAATGAATGGGAAGCAAGTGGAGATTCTGTTGATCACAGATTGTTTAAGGTTTGTCATTTAAATCTAATACTCATTTTAGAGACCAAAAATTCTAATAAAACGCTTCAGGAGTAATGTTTTGACCCCGCTCATCACATTGCGACCCCAGACTCATCATCTGCTGTAATATAATCATCCAGAGTTACAGGTCGACATTCCACTTCAAGTCAACAAGCCATATTTTTGGAAGACCACGAAAAGACAGTGATTGGAATTCATCTTGGTTTTCCTTCAATTAGCTCAACCTCTGACCTTCCATTGTATTTAGGGCTTAACTGGCCGTCAGCTGAGATCACGCTCTATTAGGTTGGCCATAACTGTGGGCGCCATTGTTGCTATATCAGTGAAAAAATAATAGCAAGGATTCCTGTCCATCTCTAAACAAAAATGCACAGCCCACATTGTTTTTTATAATGCAATGTTTTGAAGGCAACGCTTTAAACCCCCCCACCTTCCAGGCTGTACTTTTGATGGTAATATCATGAACTCTTTTGTATCTGTTGACCGTCTGAAGAACGTATATGTGGAAGAAGAGAGAGTTTGCGTTGTTATGGGGTTAGGGAGTATATCCGTGCAGGAAGTGGAGAGCGTGGGATACGAACGGACCCTTTACAGTATATTTAAGAATGGAAGCAGACTTAACGGGGAGTTCTGGAACGAGGCATTGTTTCTCGCCAAGTGAAGATTTAAGATCCATCCTTCAAGTGCGGTAAAAAGTCAAGCAGTTGATGACATCCATATGTTATCTCTGTGACTTTGACGAACAATTACAAGATGTCAGCCATATGTTTCACAGTTGTAGAGGACCTGAGAAATCCAACTTTTCTGCGCAGAATAACTCGCGATTGTCTTGGAAAGACTGACAAATTGGAAACAGACATTGCCAGGTTCATTTTCCTTATTATTAAGAAGGCTGAGACAACCCACTTCCGCAAGTGAACTTGCCAATGGAGGGGACCAAAAGCTTCATGCATTTTGTAAAATATTTCCAGGAAAAAAAAAGTTGTGGCGATGACATTGTCATTGCCTGAATTTGGGAGTGTTTGTGAAATGTAGAGGAGTAACAAGGTATTCAGGATGCCCTCACGGGACAAACATCGCACAGAGGACTCTAATACATCACCAATTGGATGAACTTGGTATCTTACGAAGTGTTGATGGATAACGCTTCCCTCCTGGCTGGGGACACGATACATTTTAAACATTTGGATGGTTTTCTTTCCTTGGGATAAACCTCATCTGTCACTAGACTTGGTGAGTCTCGTTGGGTCTTTGCCGTCAATTCATAATTAAGAAGAAAAAAAAGCAGAACATTGATGAGAAATCTTACAAGTGTGGCGTAGGAGAACAGATACATCAGAGAGTTAAACCGTGGAATATCTCATCACCACCTTGGGCTTATCTTCAATTTCATCTTTCAAATTAGATCCAAGTTCATTAATATTAATAGAACTGGCTCATCCCTAAAGATCTGTCGTCTGCACAAACGCGCACCTCTCCAGGACAAAGAGCAAACACATTGTGCTTCCCTGGGAAGACCGGGGAACCCACCGGCTTTAGAGGCTCAGAGACTGACACGATTTAAAAAGCTGAGATGATTGCCCTTAAGGATTCGCTTAGGCTGACACTAAACAGACACTCTTTATCTTATATTCAGCGCTAGAGAGTCAGCTTGGTGTTTTTCATTTCTTTCCTGTTGACGGATATAATTACTTCAGCTCTGTAAGAAGACGGAAGGGCACTAACAGGCGTATAGAAACGCTACAAAAGTAACTTTTGGACAGTTGGAAATAAAGGTTTTATGACTTCTAGCGAGTTTTGTTCCTTCAGTCGCCCTTTGTGTTTGCAGACCATCAGCATTTCAGGCAAGTGAGTAGTGTGTTGCAGATGACGTGAGACGATGTCTGCCTTCCCACTCACCTTAGGGGATGCACAAGCACCTCCTCAGCCTCTGCCCGCTAGGTGCACGCGCCCGCTACGTCCACGCCTCTATAATGGGTAGTCTTCTTTCTTGCTCAGTTGTAGCGATACCTTGATAGAAACTATAGAATTTATAATATGTTTGGGGATTCTCCCGACATTTGAACAGCTTCTGATACCTGTATTTAAAAAAAAAAACCTGACTTAATAATCCTATATTTTGGCAAATTCTGTATCTGTAGCGGAAAGTTTCCCTGGACATAACCTTCCGTTTTATGAGTCAACCTCTGCCTACGTTGTGAGAAGGACGCTCATTTATAGAAAGCAGGGGTCACTTATGTATCAACGTATTTATCGGAACAAACCGCATTTACAATGTGCTACATTAGCCCAAAGGCCTTGGCTGCAAGGATTGCCAATCTTTTAACGCTGTCTCTTAATTGCGTGATTTGCATTGTCCTTGAGACTAATAGCATATAATGACTTTAAGGAACCTGGTTACTCCGGTTTGCGGACAGCAGAAAGGCTCTTCAACATCTATCCCTCAAATCCTTTTTTTTTAAATAAATCTCACTTTCATTTGTCGTCAACACAGCAAGGATTTACACGAAACCGGAGTGTGGAGCGTTCACGAGAACCCCGTTATACCTTTCTCAACTGCGCAATCTCCCATTGTCACACCTCTTACTCCTGCTTCTTGTTCGCGGACGCCTCTAAAATGGAAACACTGTTTCATATGTAGCAAAAAATTGTGTTTAGCATAACAGAATACAAATCTAGAAGCATACGATTCCATAAAGCCCCCGGCGATTGTCAGCCATCTGCTGCCGCAGCGTGCACGGCTCCCCCGGATGTTTTCTTTTGGCTTGGTTAATGAAAGGAGATTCTAAAATATGTTTACAAAGTAGTTTTCATTGATGAGCAACCTAAATACTTTGCTTCCCAGACGAAATGACATTAAAAATTAACATTTGGAACCCTAAATGAAGTGAACCTTGGTATGGCCCTGAGCTGAATGAACGTTCTCCAAGTACAGGGATCGTGGGCTGTGTTGGGTCAACATGGCTTCGGATAATCTTTTTACCCGCAGCTTGAGTTTAATTGTTGTTTATTCTGTTGCATTTTACAGTTATGCTTGACAAAATGCCCACAATGAAATGAATACTCTAGTATTTTGGAAATGGGCCACCTGTTCCACTATGGGGTTCCAGGATCTGGAAAAAAGAAATTGGTTTTGATGTTTAGTTTATACGCATTAATTCACTTCTTCGAGGCATTGAAAGGATTTCCACATCGTATGGACGGAGCTCGTGGAAAAGTCGTACCCCACTGGGCTCCCAGAAAGCAGCACCTATTATGAGACTGGCTGGCGACTACGACCTGACACATTTCTTAACAGCCTGTGGCAAAGCTGGCCATAATCCTTCCCTCAAGCATCATTTTTTTCCTGTTTTCCATGGAAAAGGAAGGTGCGAAGATTATGTAAGATGCGTGTGTTGCTGTTCAAGAAAAGCAAGAATTCAGCGGCATTCAAAAAACACCTATCTGGGGCATAAATATTGGAGATTCCGTCAGACTATATGACCGTATATTGGGGTTTGTAAAAGTACCCCAAGTTCTATCAGATTTTACGTCAATGAGACTCTCTTGCAATTTAAAACCTTCTCTGGACGCCATTTATGAGGCACCTGTGTGGCAGGAGGGACCGCTCAACCCTAAGGTTTCGTCAGAACCTGCAAACATGCATAGCAAAAAAATATACAGAAAGGAGAACACACAACCTAAGAACAATAAAGACATAAACATTCAGAGTTGCCGCTAAAATTCTAATGACCAATAAGTACACAAAATAAAGCAAGAATTCAAAAAGCACCTACGGCATAAACACTGGGGATTCCATCACACCGTACAGCCATTACCCCAAGTTTGGTGAGCCCTATCTATTTTTTCATAGCTAACTCACTTACCAAGTAGCTGAATGAGTGGGCCTGCTTTACGTTTAACCTATAGAGACCTTCATGCAATTAAAAAGTATTAGTGATGTTATCTGTGACTGCCCTGGATGTGAGGGAACATGCCAAATGTCATTAATCCAGAGCCAAGTGATGGTTATGGACACTCCGCCAGCTACCGTACCACATCTCCAGCTAGGCCGAAAAAAATGGCTCGATTTTCCATTCCAATGCCAAGAGATTTAAGAAAAAATGAATAGCCCTACAGAACAGAAGATCAGATGATATAGCATTTTGTTAATATTTGAGAATACAAAAGTACATATATTTCGTGAAAATAAAGAGGACGAATGCAAAGACAGCTTAAAACATAACATAAAGGCTTCTTCCTGAAAAATGATGCCTTCCGGGTGACAAAACAAACGCAAGATTCCATGGAGTTAAGTAAAAAAGAAACAGGTTTGCATAGGTTAAGATTTCTTTGTCTGGTCGCCAGTAGTCCCTCTGGCTGTAAAACAGTTAAAAGAGGTATTTGAGTCCCGCAGGACAGCGCGGTAATTCTCGCTGCCCGTGACTAATCTGTAGGTAGAAGGCAAAATACAAGCAGACACTGATACATTGTATCTCAAGCTTCTCAAACTGGATTTACAAAGGTAAAGTTTCATGTTTTGCCAGCTGACGGCGAACATGATCCCACTTCACTTCACAACAGAGCGGCGTCCCGGGAATCGGCTCCATGCAAACACCGGTGGCTCTCGAACTTCACAATAGAACAAGACCTTTCATACAAAGGGTGTGCTCGGTTCTTCATGCTTCGGAGGACCTCTTAACATCTTCAGCCAGACAAATGGACGCAAACAAATTCTTTAACGTGGATAAAATTACTCGTTTTCTTTTGCCTTTAAATAAGACTTCCTTTCTTTGGGTCAATGCAGAGGTTCTGGAGGAACTAACATCATTTGTTACAGAAATACTTTAAAATGGTCATCCGCAAAGATGCCATTTTTGTGTAGAATAAACAATATGATTATATTAAATGGTATAGGGGACATTTTTGAACATTTTTCTTTTTTTAATAACTTTTATTAGCCATTCCGTATGTTATGTAGCCAAGGTGAACGCAGCCTCTTCTTTCTGGTTCTAATTCAGTATCTTTGTTAATTGGCTTTGACTAAGAGGTCTGTCCTCGATTATGAGCGTGTCTCTTCACAGTAAGCCCTATTGTACCTGGTCCAGGTGTTCTGCTTAACAAGCCCTAATGTAAGTTTAATTATCCGTACCTGATCTCTGTACAGTTTACCTCTGTTCAGGTAAGCGGCACAGGTGTGCTACATTTTAGCGTTAATACGCTGTACGGGGAATTAAATGGTCCACCTGACCCCTCATTACGTAAGCAATGACAAATGGCTCGTTATTTCCCAAATCTCTTTACATTTCTGACATTTTTAGATACAACTTTGGATTTTTTTGGATTCTTTAACAGCTCCCCGACTTTATGCAGTAGGGAACCAGTATAAAATTCAGCCTCTATATAAAAAAAATCACTCAATTACCTTTGGTGAACACCTCTGGGGTCTCCATTTTGGGGTTAAATGCTAGTCATTAATGTATGTTATAGTCATCATTGGCTAGACTAGGGTATGGCTGCATGTCGGTGGGTGAATGAGTTCTAGGTGTAGTATTAGGTGCGGGGATTTGCATTCCTATGGAGATGGTTGGAATGAGACATTGGGATCTGCTTAGCAATGAGCAGTAGGGTTTGGCTGTATTGCGTAGGGTGGGAGACTTAGATGTAACGTTATCCTTTTTTGTTATCGAGGAAGAGTGGTAGATGCATGAAATTGTATTCTTGTGGATAAGGTTGGAATGATACACTGAGAAGTGCTTGGTGACGGTCCGCTCTCATCTTCGCTCCCCAGAGTTACGGGAGAAGTAGGTAGAAACCTTTTCGTCATTTCAGGGGCTCCGTTTTGCTTCTTTTCTCCCAACACTGGTCAAAGTTGAATGAAAGTTTCTCTTTTTATGTATTTTTTTTTCTTGGGGAATCTCCAGTTCTGGTCTTTGGTCACAAATTCACCATGTAAAGAGCTTTTGAAAATGTGGGTACTTAGCAGGGGCCAAGAGAAAGGAGCCATCTCCGCAGGGTCATAGTAAAAATGGGGAAAGCGGAGGACGGACACAAGCGCGTTAATAAAACGTGACTGAGTACCTGCTGACAAATTATGTTCTCTTATGGCATCATTTTGGCAGCGGCCGTGTAAATTTAGCGAAACGATATTTATCGCCCTTATCCAGGAATAGCCCATCAATCACTTTGCGCTCCGTGCTGTTGGTTGGAGTCCTGATCCGTCACGCGGTGACATTTTTGGGTGAGCTTCTGTTACAGAGAAACCACAGAGATAAACATCTCAAAAAGCGGAGAAACCCAAGACGCTCTAAATTTCCTACCGCTCTTAAACTTATTACACACTAACTGCTTTCCCCTGTCTGGGCATCCCTGTCCGACCTCAATGGGGACTTAATCCTTATTTCAAAACCACCGAGAGACTCGTGAGCTTTCGTATCAGTGTGAATCCTGCATGTTCTGGTTATTCCGTTATGGTGCAAAGAGATGCAATCAGCATGGCAACCGGCTGGATATTCTCTCTGCTTGCACCTCTAGCGGCAGGATTCCACTTTATACATTAACAGCCATCATATCATTAGAATAAAACTCATCTGTATCTCCCTGATATATCTGGGGGGTCTCTACAAGACCCTCAACCCTTTCCATGTAATTTATATTTTGTGTTTTCGTGGTATTGTGTATTTTCTGTACTGTCAGGGCTTTATAAATAACAGATAATGAATAATGTGAAAGGGTTTTGGGGTAAATCGCTACAAATTCTCCGCCAAGGTGTAGACTCAAATTATGTAACAAATATCTGTCTATAAAATTATTTTTCGTCCTGTGGTTAAGCGGCAATCTGATGTCGATTTGAGGTTTTTCTCCTTTCCTTCCTATTCTCTCTTTGTTTCTTTTTTTCTCTCTTTTTCTCTCTTTTTTCTTTCTTGCTCTCTTCATTTTCATGTTCTCTCTTTTTCTGTCTCTCCTTCCTCTTTCTCTCTCTTTTTCTCTCTCCTTCCCTCTTTCTCGCTCTCTCTCTTTTCTCTCTTTTTTTCTCTCTCTCTTTTTTTTCTCTCTCTCTTTTCTCTCTCTCTCTCTCTCTCTCTCTTTCTCTCTCTCTCTCCCCGTTTCCGTTCTTGCATTAAAGGTTCTTGGCCTCAGAAACAGGTTGTATATTTTGGGAGTTTTTTTGCAGTCACCGGATATGAGAAAATTCATTAGCGCAAACAAAACCAGCACAAAGCAATAAAGCGTGTGACCCGCTGCCCACCTCATTCTATGTACTCCCTCCACACCTCTGTCTTGCTGCTTTCTGTTCAACCACAGATTTTAACCCTCGCAGCTCCCTGCAGCCATATCTACAGTCCTGGCCCTGAGCCAGGAATAGGCAACCCCCAGCATTCCATTGACTACAACTCCTATCATGCACAAGCAAAAGAACGTGCCATATTTCCTCAGATTCAGTAAAAGCACATTTCTTAAAATTCCGCTTTCTCTCACTGTTCTCTGTAGCTTCATATACCCCGGAGTGCTTGGGGTAAAAGGGCAGATTCAAAGCAATTATCTGGATGGACAGACAAACTTCAATGTGATACACAAATCTAAAAAGACCACAATCGAGTCGTATGTTATAGTTCCCTGCTTGAATACAGGTGGACCAGTATTAGACTTCACACAGAAGGTTAGAATTATGAAAGAATCTGGCCGCTTTAGTCAATTCCTGTGTTTAGCTCATTGATAAAATATCATCTGCTCTTTGTATGTGAGTGAATAGTGAATCTGTGGCGTGAGTGGAGACTCCATTGCATTATTCAATACATTCCCCATGCAGAAGGACTTTGTTTGGGTTCCATCATACTTTTCTTTAATCTCTTATATTTGATTGAAAGGATCAGTTGATTTGATCATTTATTAGCGTCGGTGAAGTAATGGCTACAAATATTATCATTTTGTCATTAAATTAATGAGGTTTTCACCATGGAGCAAACAATATGTTATATGTGAAGATCATTTGTAAGAGGAGGCCCGAACATGAAACCTATGCTTAATGTTTGTGAGTCTCGATCCCATACTTTCTCCATCCGGACTTCCACCAGAATCCAGGAATTGGTCCGTTGAGCCCTCACCTTTGAGCTGCGGGAAGGCAGGCCAAGTTCACTCATTGCGCCCCTCCTAAGCTTCTTCCACCCCTTCTCCCAGATAATGCGGTTATCTGTTTTCCCTCAACCGTCACCGGCATTGACAGCTGTTCAGGCCGCCCTGCCGTGGAAATTTACTGTGACAATTAAAAGCGTGGACTCGGAGAGTCACGTGGAGAGGTGGAGTCCGAAATTATTGGGTGTCAAATCCTAATACGACTCAAGCGTTTAACTTCTGTTTACACAACTCGTTTTCTGAACTTAGTTTAACCTGCATCCGCGAAGCGCCTGAGAATTCCGATTTGCTGAAAAATATCCCCGCTATGAATCTCTAAAATGGGCCGCGCTCGTTATATTTTCAAATATCCCTATAGGTTATTTACGATTCCCTAATAAAACGCATCATAAATCGATACGCTTCGTATATATTTACCTTTACGGAAACGGCTTGCGTCCGAGAGGAATGCTTTTAAATTTACGCGGCCTTAAAAGAAATTGATGAGGCCGTTAGAAGTTTGGGGAAGAATTGGAAATCTGTGCGTCCGAGCCTTCAAGATTCTGAATGCAGGAAGCGCGGATTCCCAGAGGTCTAAGACCTCACCCCCCCCCCCACAAAAATAAAGGGAAAAAGTGATAATAATGGTGAAAATAGTGTAGTATTGTGTCTTCGGACCAGAGGGTCAGGATTCTGGAGTAAGGGTCACACTTATTAAGTTAGAAGGGAAGTACCATGGAAAATATTTTTCTCCTTTTAGCATAAAACCCCGGTTCTGTATGCAGTAACAACCCCCAGAGCTGTATAAAATAATAACCCCAGCACTGGGTACAAAGACCTTGACTGCTGTCAGTCGCGTGATATTTTGGGTGCCTTTCCCAAACTGAGCTGATGCTTTGTGGCATTGCTAATAAAGTCCATTTGTCTTTATACCTTTTGTTAGTCAGTGGGTGATTATGACCGAGCTATTCTGTAGTTTCCCACAGGCAGTATGATAAGGAGTTCGGGGTGTTTAGTAGATTGGGGCTCAGAAAGCGAGAACTGATACAAATGGCTGATATGCAGCTGCCTGAAAACATTATATTACGCAAAAACTGGCTTAAAAAACGAAAACCCACGCAATTTTGTATAATATAATCCTATATATATAGGACTCCTTATACAATATAATGGCTCTTAGTAGAATCTTAATCACCCCGCTGGACACTCTGTCCGGACCATGACTACTACTACTAAGTGCCATGAGAAAGAGCTTCCGGCTGAGCAGGTTCCCAGCAGGTGAGGGAAAGCGACTCCACCAGTTTCAATAATTATTTGTAAGTATCATTACTCCCCTCCTCTGTGTAATAATTAAACCAGCTTTCCCGTTTAGTTTAGTAACGAAGATCTGCTGGGACAGATAATAATTAATGGCTATTAACATTACATATAAAATGTGTACGGTGCGTCCTCCGCCCAGCAGGTGAACATGTCGAAATATTAATGAGTGCTGAGCATGACTGGGCGAGGAATACATGGGAAGCGCACCAATCGATCATCAAAAAAAGGAAAAGTCCCATAAACGATAGGAACATTTCAACATTAAACTGTATAATTTTACATTGAAGTAAAAGTGAGTTCGGTTTTTCTTTTCTCCCCAAATTCAATTTTCTTAGATGGGAGGTCATCATATAATGTATGTGTGTGTGTATATATATATATATATATGTGTGTGTGTGTGTATGTATATATATATATATATATATTATATATATATATATATACACACACACTATATATATATATATACACACGCACACCCATTCTAGAGCATCATTAAACATTAGTGGACTTGGCATGTCTTTTTTTTCCTCTCAACTTGAAACAGTATCCAGTTGAAAGTCCAACGCTGTATCACATCCATTTAGTCTCTTTCTAGCCATCAATAACGCGTTACAAAAGAGAAGGACGGCTTCCTCGCTCAATAAACGAGACAGGCAAAGTCACATTCTTTGCCCCTTTTTGAGAAGAAAAGATGTATCGAGTGTCTCCCGTATACATCTTATGATTGGCGGGTGGAGGTTGGCAAGAAGAAGCAAATGAGGGAATTGAGGACTCAGTCTTGAGGACTTAAATCCAACATAGTTGTTTAATGTTGAATTGTTTAAGTATATTTTATAAATGGTATATTATGGGCAAATCAGAAAGTCTCGCTCCGAGGTTCCAGCCGATGAAAGTGCGCAGGAAACCGGTAGATCTTCTGGATGAATAGAAGGAACCCATTCCATCTACACACTGTGCCAAGTTATCAACAAGGCCTCTTGTATAGTTGAACTGTTGATGCCAATAGGAGCTCTTCAACCTGAACTCAGCCTCTTCAACCTGAACTCAGCCTCTTCAACCTGAACTCAGCCTCTTCAACCTGAACTCAGCCTCTTCAACCTGAACTCAGCCTCTTCAACCTGAACTCAGCCTCTTCAACCTGAACTCAGCCTTCACTAATTCAGGACACTCATTCCGGGTTGACTCCCCATAGCATCTAAAAACTTTAGGACCTCCAGCGGCCACCCTCGCTGTGCCTGGATATGGCCCAGGGCTCTATGTCGTAAAGACTCACAGCACCTTGTCATGCACTCTGTATGCCGACTCGGCACAGTAAATGAGCCGACCCATTGCGCAGCGGCACAGCGACTCTCCGTGTTGAGGCAGAGGGGGATGCCAGCCATGGATCTGCCACTCGAGACCTAGTCGGCCTGAGACGGGACTCGTTGCTGCAAATCTGAGTTTAGTGAACGTACGAGTAAATGTTAAAGCAGAGATTAGAGCGCTCGAAAACTCGGATGACTTCACGTCGCGATCCCTTCTCTCTGTGCGGGCCCCGGCTACATCAATACGGAAAATAAAGTTAGCGTAACGGAAGTGCCGTGTTCCCTCGCTGTGCTGTGAAGTTGGGTCAGAGGCGTTTTTGGCAGCTCTAAGTCTTAGCTCTGCCACTCAAACCCAACTTGCAAGATCTGTGTCTCCTGTAATAATTAGAGCCACATGCCTGGGGTAACAGGAGATGAACGACTTCGCTCTTCATTAACCCCTTTCTGAGCACCACTCACTCTGTGAAAGACCTGAGCTTTTCGTATCTTCCAATAATTATTGTTTATCTGGCAGCTGTCTGGGTACGGAATTTGTCGGCGCGTCCAATATTATATTATTAGAGTTTGGGGCTCGCCTCTTTGTGTTTGCTTCATTTATACAGCACTTTGATTATAGATTTCTTTCTGCCGGGGACACTTTTGTTGTTCTTAATAGACTGTCTTAAGGTAACGTTCCAGAAATACCACTTTTCCAGGACAAATTCTGAGCTTTAAAACCATGAATCTTTACAGGAAAACCCCTGATAGGGTCACGATTAACCAAATGTCAAGGTTTTATTATTAAATGAAATACATATTAATTTATTATATTTAGCAATCAGCCATTTTTTTTTTCCTAAAAGAGAATTACTGTAAAAAATGTATTCAAAAAAGAATGAATATATATATATAAAAACATTTGGTTCACCCCAGTGTAGTTTTTCGGAAGAAAAAGTACTCTTTATGGTCCTGTAGGAGTGATGGAAAGTTATAGCGTGTTACATATTATGCAAATACCCGCTGGTGTTATCTCTTTCATCTGAGGTTGGAGAAAGAATTCTGTATTTTGAGACAATCCGGAACACCTTCAGCTCCTGTAAGAAAATGCGTTTCCCTGACACATTGACTTTAAACTTTAGAGGCAATTAGCGCATCAGAGAAATCCTTCACTTTCATTTCAGATAATCCATTTATAGTAATTAAGCTTTTAGGCATTTTCACTTTCAAGATTCAGCAAAATCATACATCAAGTGCTTTGGGATTAACGTAACAACCGGCTTCGGTAAACGACGTCTCAGAATAATTACCGGAGTTCATTGTCTGGGTTGCCAGAAAAAAAAATGTTTATTTTTTAAATTTCATCAGAATAAATGCTCTCAAAAAAAACCCCTGTACCTAAAAAGGGTAACTTTTTTTATGTCTGTTTGGAACATTGGAAAGTAGCCACGTTTATGCCACTTTTATACTGGGTTATTTTGTAACGAATGTTTTGGGTTTTTTTTGGCTTCTCTATACATTCTATTATTCATTTAGCACTCCGGTGGCAGATGTGGAATAATGAGGGCAGCGAGCAAGTGGGGGGCATTAGGGGAGATGGTCATCATACGAATGATGGCTAGAAAGATGGTAAAATCTAAAAGTTTAAGTAAAAACAAGCTGTAGAAGACACTGATTCTCCACGAGTGGATCACGCGAGGCACATTGATCCTTGCCGGTTCTCGCTGTGGTTTTGAGCTCTCAAATATCTCAATTTCAGTCTTCTCAGAAGCACGGATTGGGGGATTAGGAAGACAGATGAGAGCTACCCCGCCATTCGCACTATTAAAATATCATCATGCGATTTCCCAGGCTGCTAACGTTGTGGCAGAGGGTAAAAGTTTGTCACGTCGGACGGAGAGATCTTCCATATGGACGAACCCGACTCCAAAAACCAACCTAAAAGAAAACACTTAGAAATCATTAGCTTAAGGCCCCATTAACGGACAGTTATTCTTAGCATCACTAATGATTTTCATGGCCTTCTTTATCCTTAATGGACATGAGACAGAACGCATAGCATTGAAATAGATCGCCGCGTTTCACATTCCCACTGTCTACTTGAAATCCAACTCGCACGGCGTCCATTTCAGTGCGGAATCCACAGGATTACGGCCGCTCTACCATGATGGAAAAAATCATCGGCAAGGTTTTTCCATTAGACGGAGCAAATCGTTCCGCTCGGCCACGGCATTTATATGACCGGAAAGGAATGTCTCTGGATCTCGGAACCCTGTAGCCCGACTTGCTACGTTTTTTGTGGTCAACGGTGGATTCCGAGCCCCAGTTAGCAGCTGGTTTCATAGATTATAATATCAAGGAAACCGTGGTCGGTGGAAATTAGCCACATCCAGATGGCCAAGTCTTTCCACCCTCCGCTCTTACGAGAAATGTGGAGTATGTTTTAGAAGAGCTAAGAGTATATAAAGACGTTGGACTAGGTGAACGCTCAAGAACAGAATTGATCCTCCTCGTATGCTTAGAACGTGACAGACGCACCTCTAACATTGATCGCTGCGGGTGCAAATGGAAATATTGGGAAACAACTTAATTTCTCCTGCCTGCTTCCACCCCCTTTTTTAACCGGTGATCATTATTATTATTATTATTATTATTATTATTATTAAGATCAGTGAAGATTTTTCTTGTAGGTCTGTTCAGGAATCTCGTGTGTTGCATGAAAACATGAAATTAAGTTGTATCATCGCGTGTCCTGGCAGCGGTACCTGTTGATTTCCTCTTGGGTAACTAATTAGAGAACGATGAGTCAGTGTTTGGCATGAAAGTCACCCAAAAACGCAAAGAAAGTTAACCAGCACCTGCCCTGTACAACAGAACACACCGTCCCGATCAGTCGCCCAGATAAACCGCAGCGTCCCGTGAAACAAGTTATTTCCAGCCTCGAATTCGAACACCAAAAGAGGTTTCAATCGTCTTTGATATTAGTATTTTTTACTTTAGGATTTACGTTAGCCTTACCCGCTAATTAAACAAAAGACCAATGTAAGGGATTTTTAAATCTTTTTTTTAAAGTCATTATTACATTTTTTTTAATATGAAATCTCTAAATTTCATGAAGCGAATAAAAACACTAATCTAAGATACATGTAATAGCATGGAGCGGTACCGGGAGTTTGCCGTCTTGTTACTTTGCCCCTGGAGGTTGCGTTTTACCTTTGGGAGCGAGTTGGCCTTGTTATGATCAGAGGTCATCCTTAATGATCTGTAACGTCGCTGTGTAAGACGTCGGCTAGGAACTGTTCAAACAGGAACTTATGAGTATAAATGTAAATATTTTGGTGAGCCGGTGAGAAATTTAAAGTATGTTTCGTGCTGTCGGTGGACGGGTTAGACAAGGAAGCCAGAACTTGAAAGTGACTACTGAGTGTTTGCAAACGATGCCCCATAGGAGGGACAGGCCGGGGCTTGGCGAGAGGATGTGGGGCAGAATTCCTCGGGTTTGGAGAGATGCTTTACTTTGAACTGAAATGGAATTTTCAAGCGGAAAGACGGAAATCCCTCCACAGAACGAGACTTTGTCACTAGAGGTAAAGCGAAGCATTAATGAGCAGCCTAGCGGGACAAAAGGCAGGTGTTCCCAAGAGAGAAAGTCTAGGCATCAACACCTAGAATCTGCCGGCAGATCGGCCCCATGCGGCCCCCGTCTAGTCGCCCGTTTCTCCTGCTGTAAAGACTCAAACCTTAATCAGTCGTCGGTCTCGTCGTAGATTCAGGAGCCGTATGTCTATCCCATGCATGTTTAATACCCCTCACTGTATTACCCTCTACCACTTCTGCTGGGAGGCTGTTCCTTTATACAGTGCTGCTAGTCTTAATAAGTCCTGTGAAAATAAGAGTAGTGCGCTCAGTGCTGTGTAATGTCATGTAGGGGCTCCAAACCTTAAACATCATACCCATAACAGTATAAAACCATGTATATGCGGAGTATAGTGCATGCAAAATGCTTCAGCTAGCAAAGGGTAAAGCAGCATTTACATTTCTACCATAGAAACGTTTCCCTTTAAATTGCATTTGAGAAATATCTTTGCTTTCGACGTAAACTCCCTACATGTTATATGATCGTAGTCAGGGCACAGGTTCTGCCGTATTATCCTGAACGTCTAAAAGCTCCGCTAATTGGTACAATTAATGAGAAGTAATCCCAGACGCCCAAATACGCCATGTTATCCGGAGCCTGCCCTCCGACTGTGGGTGTTTGTACAGAGAGAAATGTATCAGTATCTTTTAAAGATGCTTCTCAGGTCATTCCCCCCAGTGGATAAGAGGGCAATATTTGTTTTCTTTTAAACCACCGCATGGACTTAAGGGCAAAAGATAAGATTACTAACGGGCGGACATATGTGTAATGTGAACAAACACAGCACTCGATTTATTTCAAAGTATTAAAAAACAGGCCATGCCATAGATGTTATGTTCTAGTTTAGCTCACATTGGATAAATGCAACTCTGACCAAGAGCTTACGCTTTATATTGGAACGTAAGATTAGCACCAAAGTCTAGAGTGTCATACACGGTCATCGTTAACATCTTTAATCAAAAATTGCATTCACAGTGAGCGCAGGCACAATGCTGGACTGAAGAGCTTACAGTCGCAAATGTATCCCCAGTCCACACATTGTTTGTCAGCTGATATGCTGAATACAGACCCAAAGGCCCATAAGATACCATCTGTTATTATATGCAACAAATAAAAGCTTTCCTTATAGAGCTGGCAACTCTTAGGAATCCTGGTTAAGATTATAATTCTGTACCAAATCCATTGACTTCTTTTATAATGTATTATATGTAGTATAACTTATATATGCATGTTATTTAATATCACTATGGTTTGTAGTAACATTTGATGATGACATCACAGAGTTTGGAAACAAAACATGTCTGTCATCGGCTGCTGAATTCCATTCCAGAATTCTGTGTTTTCTATTAATAAAAAAAACCCGGCCGGATAAGAGGATGGAATTTGTTTTCCCAGATGAT
This sequence comes from Spea multiplicata, assembly GCA_009364415.1. NCBI lineage: Eukaryota > Metazoa > Chordata > Amphibia > Anura > Pelobatidae > Spea > Spea multiplicata. The sequence continues at coordinate 11,035,513 of VKOC01000010.1, forward strand.
AAAAAAAGTTCCATCCCTCTCATTTTTTTATATTTTAACCTGCATCCGCTTCTCTGATTGGAAAGGGATGAGCCACATGGAACCCCTAGGCCAAGCATAGATGGGTGTTCTTTGACTGCCGCCCCACGGGTGCGTATTTTGGAAGCTAAAAACAAAAAAAAAAAGCATGCAGTGTTTTTATTTTCCTCCAGCGCTTTCAATGCCGCAAGTATTTGTACAGCTGTTCCGAAAAAGTAACTCTGCTCCCTTTCCGGGGTACGCAGCATTTCGGCTTTGTTGTACATTTGAATGTATGGAATATTACATGGCAGCTCGGATGGATTCCAGCTTGCGCAAACACAGAAGGGTTTTTAGCAGATTAAAGACAAAAGTGCAGAACCAAAATGGATTAGGTGACCCCAGGTGGGGGGAGAACCTGTTGGTTTAAGGCAGCCTTTCATGTTCCGGTAGATGAGAATGTATAAAGCTCCAATGTGTACTGATATGAAACATCTTGAGGACCTGCTTTACCTCTTCAACTTTCACTGGGGCCTGGAGAGATGCCCCAGAAACCTACAGGCAGCTTTCTATTAGCCATTCAATTATTATTCTGTTATATAAGCCTCATCTACAGCCGGGGGGTTAATGCTGTATACAGCACCGGGGGGGGGGTTGTTACTGTTTACAGCGCCAGGGGTTATTGCAGTATACGACACGCAGGGTTTAAGCTACGGGGGAAACATTTTCTCGAAGCAATTTCCCCGTTAAAGTCTCCCAATTCCTAAGAAATGATCCGTTTATTTTGCACTACAAATGCTGACAAAGCCCGATAATAAATGTATTGGGTAGTCGATCACTGGCTGCTCAGGAAAATTTTCCCTGACAAAGAGTGTAAGTACGAGATAAGCGTGTTACGTATTCTCACGGCAGGGCACTTAAAATGTATCTTTTAACGCATCTTTTTTATTAATCCAATATGGTTTCTGCAAACATGGCTGCCGACCTGGTATCTTGTATTCATAAATTGCCATTTCACCACAGCATAGCGTGATGGAGGAAAGTACAAACGTCCGTGACACTTTAAATCAAAGGAAGTAAAGAATTAAGCTGAGGGTCTTTCATTTGTGTAAAACGAGATTTCCTCTCCTCTAATCTTCTCATCGTTGGCCAGCTCTGGTCTGGACGTAGACAACCTTTGACCGTTCCTCTTCTGCATGAAGCACAAAATTTGTTTTCCACCCCCAGAACTGCAGCACGGTCAAGGCCGTCATTAAATTTATTCACCTCCGACCTTTTGTGTTTGTTTAAAAAAAAAAAAGAAACCCGTCCAGATAACATAAAGCAAACAAGCCGGTTTGGGGAGCTACATCGTAAACACAAAAATGAAGTCGTTAAAAGTGCTGTCTCAATTTTACAAGGAACAATGAAGTATGAGAACGATGGGTTCCTGATATGGCCAAATCTTTATCAGTCTCTCTGGCGGGATATAGTCTAACGTGGCACCAGCTCTCTTAATTTGCTTCTACTGGTTTTATTGGTTCAAAGATAAAAAAGAAAAAGTATGCCTTAAAGCGCCAGGGCCGGTTACTCATCAGGTAGAGGTGAGATTGATCAAAAGATTTGGGAGTTTTGTGTATTTCCATGGGGAACCACAGAGGAGGGCAGATCCTCTGATACTTTTGGCCCAACGCAAATGGGTGTTAGGTGAAGCCGGTCAAGAAATGGACCTTCTGAAAGACCTTTTTGGGATTTCGGGAGAAGCTCAGAGTCTTGCAGCCCATGCACTTCTTATGGGGAGAATGATGGAGGGCAGCTTTGAAATGTATAAAGAGGGGGCGCTTAAATTTGTGTTTGGGTAAGTCATTTGGCCGCCTCTACAAGTGCTGCCTCAGCCAAGTATCTACGACTCAGACCTCGATTGTATAGAATCAAGTAGGACGTTGGAGGACTGGATGATTAACAAGGAGATTGAAGACAAAGCACTCCAGGGGCTTAAGGGCAAAGGGGATTAGAGAGCCACGGCGCTAGTTACAATTCAGACGTGATCTTCTCAATGATCTAATTGTACCAAGAACAGGAAAATACTACATACTATACCATTTTTCCTCCAAGCGCACTTCTTGGCAGCGAGACCATTCGTGTAAACCTCTGAACGCCCCATCCCGAGTGCAAGCTCTAAAACTGGAATCAGCTGAATGGGGGAGTTAAGTTCTTCATCGTACATTTAGGTGGAGAACCTGCCTTTTTTGCTACTTCATCAGGAAAATCAGCCTGTGTGAGATCAGAGACTGCAAGGCCCTATGCGGGGCGTAGCGAAGGACTTATCTATATCCCAGAGAAATGACAGGATCCCGGAACCAGGCTTTAGATAATGGAATGCAAGTCGGGCTGTGGGGGATTCGTGCCAGCGCAATTATTTTCATTTTTTCCTTCTCCGTTTCATGAAATAAAGCACGTCCCGGGGATTGTGGTCTGATATTGGAGATCAAAAAGGGAACGTTTGAAAGAAAAAAAAAAAGTAAACGCTGGGCTCTGTATTTAACCCTTTTATTTGAGTATAATCTTTCTTTATATGTATATTGGCTTAAAAAGCTTCCAACCCTCCAATTTTGGATCTATAAACTATTATTATACCAAACGTCTTTTTTATGGCTTCAATACCACCACCACTGGTAAGCTTTTCCATGGCTGTGGGGAGTCGTGACGAGAAAGTTATTTATTCTGATTGAGCCACGACAAAGCGTTAAGCGGCAGGCGATCCCCTCGCGGACGCCGCTTGCAGCGCCCCAGCTATCCCTCTGGTGGGATGACATTGAACCGAGAGCCGTGAATCTGAATTGATTTGCGAACATGTCGGTGCGTTTCAGCCCGTGTCCCGCTGTCACTTCCCGGCAAGTACTTAGTGTTTGATACAGGTTCCCCGAGATAGGAAGCGGAGTGTATCCCGGCCGCGCATGCTTCAGACGGAGCAGAAGGAATCCTCGCGGACAGGTGCCTCTGCTCGTCAGCCAAAGGATTTCGTCTGGAGGTTTTTCTTTTTAACCTCTTCAGTAGCAGCAGTTTTTGGAAGCGCCTGGTGAAAATAATGCATTTATCAAATCTTACCCTGTGTCACAGTATTTATATAGCGCCAGCAGATTCCGTAGCGCTGTTACAATGGGGGAGGGGCAGTGAAAATTAGCAATGATATTGAGAGCGCATTTGTAACATTTACTGCTGATCGCATTAACCGCAGATGCTTCACGAAGAGAGAGAATGCGATAGGAAGATTTAAATATGTGAAAAGATTTATATATTTAAATGTTTTCTATCACATTCTCTCCTCTCCTCCATGCCCAACATCCTGAAGATATTAATATAAGATTTTCAACCTGCCGTGGAGAAAACTACGTTTATTTTAAAGGAGGAGAAAAGTTACAACAAGAGGCAGGAATCTGACACTAGAGGATCAGAGGCTGAGAAGGAACGGAAGGAAGTTTTACTTTTACTGAGAGGGGGTAGATAAGTGGAACGGCCATTAATAGTTAACTTCTGAAACCTCACTCACCGGAGACACTGATTTGGATATTTACTAAACTCGCATAGAACTCCCCCAGAGAAGCGGTCCTGCAGTATCTTGGGGCCAGCCGAGTTTGTTTCAGGGGCCGCTTTCAACTTGTACCCAGGCCTGAGCTCTTTAGCTTTTTACATGGAGAGCCGTGAAGGGAAGGGTAGCCCCCGGGGCCAAACATATAAAGTCAATAATGTAACATTATAATTACGTGATTTTCTGGCAGGGTTTAGAAGATGAGCGCATGGCCTTCAAATAATACCAATAATGTAAAATAAACCCAAATCTTTCCTCATTGGGCGTCATATAGAGATATAGGTTACTGCAAGTCAGTCTCACTGTTGATACATAGAAATAAGCAACCTGCCAGCAGATCGGCCCCATTCGGCCCCCGTCTAGTCGCCCGTTTCTCCTGCTGTAACGACTCAAACCTTAATCAGTCGTTGGTCTCGTCTTAGATTCAGGAGCCGTATTCGTTGATGTTTTTGTTGGTTCCAATGAACTTTGGGTCGCTGGTACCACCCTGTGGGTTTTCCGTAAGAATGTAAAAGGCGTCCGCAGTACATACATGAAATACATAAAACCGGAGAAACTCTTTGCAGATTTGGTAGCATAGGGGCTAAAACTAAACATGCGCTAAGCAGTTGCTCTTGGCCTGTGTTTATCGGATGATTGGATTCCCATGGGAAGATTCTCACTTCCTAGAGGGGCTCATTTCTATTAAGCTGCGGACCTGATTAAATGCAAAAATAATACTTTTTAAAGTAATAAGCAGTTTTTGAGAAAGAAAAATAGCTGTAAATTTCTCAGTGACGTGGAGCTGCTCTGCGGAATGGATGGTATGGATGATGAATCAAATTCAAAATGTAAGTAAAAAAAATAAAATGTTTCAGTTAGCAGCCATATTTTCACGAAATCTTGTAAAAAAGAATATAATATTTATTGTAACTTGTACAGGTCGGATGATACAATTTATGTCTAAATGTAATTTGTATAATGAGTCTCTTGGCCGTATGGGTTGGGCTCCATTATTAAAAATATTCGGATTTATTTACACACAATGCAATATATTTCAAAGTTTTTTGGTAAAAGGTCCGCTTTATTGTTTTCCAAATCTTCTTTGGATTAGATCTTTCCTCTTAACCCTTTGAGAATCAAGGGGTTAATGGAGTCCTGTATTTCCCCCTTCGAAGCCTTAAAGATTTTAGGCTATTGTCTTGCGAGCGAAGTCTTAGTATTAGTCTTAAGAGACGTGATTGATTGGCCCTTGAGTCTAAAGCATTAGAAGACTGCGCTGGATAATAAGAAATCAGTCCTTTTCTTCTGAGGGTCCAAGGAGCTGACAGCCGGGGACAAACAGACTAAAGGAATTTCTCACGGAACAAAGGGGATTTTCTCCACGCGATGGAGTCTTCTGGAGCTGCTACTGTGGGACCTATTGTTTTAGGTGCTGGATAAGGCAGAGTCAGGGGAGCCGGGGGTGATGGCGGTGAACGCTCAGGAGCCACATCCCCAGCCGCTGACCCATGCAGCTTGCAATTAGCTGAAATTAGTCAGCTGTGGCCAGGGTCGATCTCCCTTCAAAACACCTTACTGTGCAAAAACAACAAGCTCATTCAGCATCCAAACCTTTGTGTGCCTCTGTGCCCAGCATGGGCCCCGGCTAATGTCCCTCTTCCCGTCAGAGTGATGGCAATCATTAAAGGACCCGGACCCCTCCATTTCCACTCCATCGGTGGTTCTCAAACCATTAGCCTTTAAAATCGCTCAACTGAAAAACACAATTCAAAACCAGAAGTAAGCTGAAAGACCCCATTTCCACCTGCACGGCTAAATGCCCACCCCCCTCCTGTGCTGTTCCAAGCTGATCACCTTTCTAATGGCAACACTTTTACCCCCGAATGTGCTGTATAATAGGACATTAAACCCCGTTGATCTGCATCACTGAAGTGCATCTTATACGGACCGCTACGTCGCTGGAGTCGGCGAGAAGGATCTAACGCTCCGGCCGCCTCGGTTTCTACTCCTTGCTTGTTACATTGTATTGTTTATAACTCTCGCCTCTTTCCTGCTGCGGTGGAGACCCCAAGACAATCTTATCTTCATGCTTTCCTCTAAACAGAAGATGTTCTGTCTGGTTCTCTTCAAACGGAGACCACCGTCCATCCCCTCTGGGTTATCTAACAAGCAGAGGAGGTTAAACATGTTTAAATGCTGCATACTATTTAAACAGTAAATATATAAACTTTTAAAGACTTCACGACCGGAGAGCCATGGGTCTGTGCCCACGCGGGACACGTGTGGCTTACTGGCCGCCGGTACCCTCTGTCTGTACCTGTGTGGTTAACTTGTAACTGCGTGACGGTCAAGGTGATAACCCCAGCGACCTGTGTGATTAGAGAGACACTGGCATGCGTAGGCCCACTGACTTTAGAAAGATGCCGTCGGCTCATCTACAGGACCCAAAAGGTGACCTTTTCAATGTTATTTATAAAGCTCCAATATTGACTTTACTGAGAGGGTCATAGATAAGTGCAGCAGCCTCCCAGCAGAAGTGGTGGAGTTAATACAGTGAGGGAATTTGCATAAGACGAGACCGACGACTGGTTAAGCTTTGAATCCTTAGAGCGGGAACCACGGCAGGTTCTGGGTTTCTGTGATTTGCCCGGTTGCGCTGTTAACATATTAATTTTCAATAACCAAACGGAACGACCCAACAGGAAGCGAGTTGGCTGACCTGGCTGTTCCAGAACTTGTAAAGCTGCAGATTATACACCTTGTTGGAAAGCAAACAGCATCAGGACATCTTTCATTTGATCTTCCTTCAGTAGGACCCTTCATAATGAGCTGGATCATTAAGCTCCAAATCATAGGGCCCCGGGGTAATTGCTTTGGTAAATGTGTAACGAAAGACAGGTTTGAACATTTTGATCTCAGGTTTAGTGTTTAACCTCCTCGCTGCTGTCACAGAAGCCAATTAACGGGGAACTGACAGTCTCAGCTACAAGAGACTCGTTGGTGAACTAGAGATGCGTGAGCTGGATGTGGGATCTTTATCAAGCCCGAGGTACATCGATGATTTTCCCAGGAGGAGGTTAGGAATTAGACTGACAGTCGGGTTTAAACATTTTCAACACAATCCTATATTAAGATACATTCTGAAACTTTCTTTTTGAACAGAAGGTATTGAATCAATGAAACATCGGCCCCATTCGGCCCCCATCTAGTCGCCCGTTTCTCCTGCAGTAAATGATTTTGGGTCGAAAGTGGTGCAGTTATTTACCGCAGCTGCGATACAAATGCCTGGATAATGGCCCACGTTGAGCCGGTGATGGCAGAACCGGTCAATAAACGCGATGAATCGATGATTCCTCTGTCACTTCTCCTCTACGGCTCTCCTTTCTCCTCTTTATTCCCCCTTCTTCCTGAAGAAGCATATGTGTGTGTGTATGTATGTGTGTATGTGTGTGTATATGTATGTGTGTAT
>VKOC01000010.1:11070459-11080620 GCA_009364415.1 Spea multiplicata
CCTGTATATTCCTCATATTATATATTATATACTTTCCCCCCGTATAACTAATCCTGTCCTGGGCAATTAGCAAATTATTATTTCATACGGAATATCTTGCCTCCCTTTCATTTGGATAATAAGTTAGAATTATAAAAAACAATGCCGGGGATAAACTGATATCAAACCGAGGAAGCAAATTAGTCAAGTATTACTTGCGGAATTAACATGGTCGCCATGAATCTTGGCTGTGAGCGTCAGACCAAATTCATCGGCTTTGTCTTCCCATTACTTGGGGGATGTTCTCCGTTAAGCCATTAGCGTTTTCTGTTGTCACATATTAATTATCGGCAGGGCTGGCTTGCTTTCGACTTGGCTCCTTCACATTTCTGATAAGAAGGGAAATTGTGTGTGAGCTCTTGGTACTTCCAGCTAATTTGCTGGAGACAGCCGGGGAAGCTCATTAACTTTGCAATCTCATCACACACAGACATTAGCAATATTGCTACCGAGTGATTAATTGACAGGTCCTTCTCAGAGACCAGTAAACAGCGGGACACATCCGTCAAAGTCTCTCGGCTGAGAAAATCGGGAGGAAAACAAGGGTATTTAGTAAACACATCCAAACACTACATTACTGGAATTAAGGTTAAACATACAGCGGCCACACAGACCACTATAGTTAATAAAATGCGTTACCCCTGGCTATGGCTTTTAAAGGTCTTTTTTCCTAAATGTTCTTCTTATGCCCCTTGAGGGAGCTGGAAATTAGGAGGGACTTCCTGATTTTTAAAAGAATGGAGTCCTTCTATTATATAACAAAAATCCTAAAATCCGTCTAAATACATATATGAACAATATATAGCCGCCCGTTACTTTCTTGTTCTCCGTTCACCTGTTGCACAAACAGAAATGAGATCAGATTTCTCTTTTGGAGCAGATGTAGCAATTTTATACGCACGTGTGGACACATTATGTTACGTGTTTAACGCAAAGATACTTTATTACATGTTCCATACCAGGCTCTGGGATAAAATCACCGCCTCTGCCGGAAACTAAGACTACAAGGAGAAGGGAAGATTATTGCTGGAAAATAATAATTTTTTAGGCCACGTCATTGTCAACAGGTTGTTGGACATATACTGTGGAGTCACTCGAAGGGTTAAGGCAGTAGCGTGTATAAGTTATAACGATCACGTGACATTCGGAAAGTGCGTTGGCGTGGACATTGTTTAAATCTGTTTGTCATGAAGGTAATTGTAATTTTTTGTATAAGTGTCATCACCCGAGGATCTACTCGATGGCGGAACGAGTCCTTTAAATATTGGTCCCCGGTCTGATTCACAGTGGAAGCAATAAGTGCCGTTTAATATCTCAGAGATGGCATCAGCGAGGGCTTATTGAAAAGTCAGTTCCTGCAGGAGAAGGTCAAGTAATAAATCACCATTTTGTAATAAGGCACCAATAAATTCCTTGTCTTTCAGCCATTAACGCTATTGATGCCAAAGTGGCTTGAAAGGTACTTTCCGAATTTTACAATCCCATTCTTTTAAGATAAAGCGAATGTTTATTGCTGAAGGAGAATACAGTGAACCCCGGAGAGGGGTAAGCGCCGCTGTCTTCAGGAAGGCATGAAGCAAAATGGTTCAAGGCCACCACGCAATAAAAGTCTTTCACCAACAACTTCTGGAGTCCATTGCTGTTGTTAGAAACCGGGCCCCCCCAGGAATCCACGGACCCCCTATCTGACGATAGAGCAGAGGAGCCAGAATGTTTAAAATCCTTTACAAATACTTCTCAGCTTTGGAGAAATCTTGGGTGGGACACTCGCCTACATATGATGTCATATGATGCATATGGAATTCTAATTCGTACACGCACTGTTCGAATCAGGACTGTTGGCAGTTATGAATTTTCACCCCTGCAGGGTTCAGAGCACCTTACAGAACCCAATTTTCACTTGCACTCTGCCACGGTTTAGAGCCTCACTAAGGTCATACAGACGCCACGAGCAGTTTATAAACGGTTATCGTGTGGCTTAGTGCTGAATAGCGAGGAGGTGAATGATTTGAATATATAACTAAACAATAACCAAAAACTCTTCATATTTGTTAGAACAGCAGTTACATTGAGTTGGGATTCTAGGCTGAAGTTTCCTGGATTCAGAGCCCATAAAATGCAGATGCAAATGTTAGAAAAATATTTTGCTTTCCACTAGATTTATAATTTCTTAATAATTTTAAAGCCAACACCAAGGCAAAGGCTGATCTGATGGGTATTACCCAAAATACCAGGTAGTACTCATACGCTCATACGTGGTCGCTGGACATAGCAGAGCAGCTTCTTCGCGGGATGATGTCAGAGATCCCAGGAGCTGGCAGCCCATAGGCACAATAATCATTTTTATGAAACACCTGTTATCCATTTGAGAGTAGAAAACGGCCAATTTTAGGGTTTCAGGCTTTGAAGACCACCTTTGAGTGCAAGAAATTCCAGCGGTCTTTAAAGAGTTATTGTCCGGTTAATCTTGTTTTGCTTTGGTCTGGCACAGCAGAGCCTGTGATGGACGGGTCGAGTAATTCTTCCACTTGTGAGTAAATTGTAGATTCATTGAACTCTCCCAAAATTCCCAGCGAGACAAGAATTACCGTCAGCTTCAACCTCTGCAGCTCCTGACCAGAACGCTAACAACCTAGAGCTTTAATTACACGTTTTTATATATAAAAGTCTTCTTAACCATTGGATACAAAGCATCGACTCGTCCGTATGGTTACAACATTATTAATATTATTACATTAGAATGGTTTGATTGCCTTTGTGTCCCTAAGAAAAACTCCACGGGGAGCGTAAGATTTCTATGAACTGAGAACAGAACACGAGGGGAAGAAAGAATCGCAAATAAGGATGATGGCCAACTTGTACTACGTACCGTGAGGTGAGCCATTGGGTCTAATCCAATGAATCCAGCGCCCGGATCCAAAAATATAATAGCTTATTTTTAATAATTCTATCAAAATATTATAAAGTTTCATCAGACAGGTTGGGTCTTCCTTTAGAGGGAAACCACAACGATCATCATCAAACTTTAACGCACCTCGCTTCGCGTTCAACAGATCAAAAATAAAATGTTTATCTATATAAATCCATACAAAAATAACCAGTAATGCATATTTAAGGTAAAAGCAACCAAAATACCCAAGTCTGGCGTCATTTTATTAATGGCTTTTGCCGGACCATGTAAAAAATGACTTTCTTTGGGAAATTCTATTTCTTTTTAACTTTAATCATTTGGGCTTCGCTAATCTCTAGGGACGGAAACGCGTTTTTTTGCTTTTTTTTTATGTATTTGCGCAGGATTTTCCAGTTCTGGAATCTTTTATCTGATAAAATTCATTGAGTGCGAAGCGTGTATGAATAATGTGTGCCATAATTCAGGCGACGTTAAAAGAGCATAATCACAAAGCCACTGAAACGTACCGTAGGCCAGGCCCCCGATCTACTCCAGGCGTTGGGCGTAATGATGAATTTTACCATATGATACACATTTTTTCTGCTGTGCTTGACTTCAAACAGGTTCCTCGCTGACCATGCGCTGATCTGTCCTCTGGCACGACATAAAAGATGGCCTGTCCTCTAATTATGAAGATGGGGGAGCAGGGATTTGAACAGATTCCAGATCCATCGCGCCCAACACTTTCCGGAGCTCGGACAGAAGCTCGGTCTCACATTTACCCAAATCAGCCTATTCTACGTAAAAAAAATGTAAACTGTATTATGTTTTTTATACAAAATCATCAATACAGAGAATCCTAAACGTGTTCGGAATGCATGGCAGTAACAGTTACAGCGAATAGCTTAAAGCTTTTTAATTGTAAATTCGGCATCGGTTAATCGCCCCCCCCCCCCCGGGAATCAGAAGAATTTTAGCTCTGAGAAAAATGAGCCAAATGGGTTCTGTTTACTTTAGAAGAAGAGGGGATATGATTATTATATACAAATATATTCTCCACGGTAACCTGTCAATCCAGAGAAGTGACGTGAGGTCATCTTATAAAATCAGGTTCCCCATCAGGAGGCTAAAGGGCCGAATGGAGTGACGTCCAGATGTGGAGTTTACTACGGAGGAGATAGAAGCAGCTGATAAGGCGAGGAAAGTAACCGGAGATCAGCTTTTCCCCAGCATTTATTTTACAGCTGCAGTTCCATCTGCGTTGCTGAAAACTAAGTATAGCGAAGCGGACATTGGCATTATTACTATCGAACTCCCAAAACTTGCCTAAAGTCATTGTTTAATCACAATATATTTTGTCTTCTCTTTAATTTATGTCGAGCCCTGTAGCCATGTAATACAGGAAGTGCATACTAATAGGTTAAAATGCTGCATTGCCATAGCAGCAGAAAAGGTTTTTAAACGTTTATACTGTAGAATGAATAAAAATGAGAGAAAAGATACATTTTTGGCTTAAAAAGGAATGGTTCATATTAATGTTTTATGCATAATATTACTCGCCACAGTGGGGATATGGATTTGAGTTTCTTACGTCTGTTAACATAGGGAATTATTTATAATTATACTTTTGTGTAATAGGGGGGAATATTTATGGGATAATTCAGTTCATTTTAACACTTTTAGCATACTTTTCCAGTGTTTGATATTGGATATTATAACACTAATAATACACAATAATAAATGAATAGGAACCGTGCTGTTCAGAATATACGATGCACCTGATTATACCCGGCATCAAACTTTTAGAATTTCCAAATCGTAAGATTCCGGAGACAAAGGGGCATTCTGGGGCTAATCATTTTCGGGGACCTTTTTTCTATACGCTTGAATACGAATCGCTCGTTCACCCCGTAGACGTCGGCTTTTAGAAGATGAATATTTTGTAATGTTCTTGAGAAGTCAGGAATAACCCACAATGGCCCTCAATTCATTCCACGTCGGACCGGCTCTGCCTGATTTCCTGCGCCCCGAAGCAGACGGAAACTATTAGTAACTGTCAATTGCTACCACATTGATCCGCCTCGATACCATCTGCTTCCACGCACACGGGAGATGTTTGCAGGATCGCTAGAGCTGACCCAAGGCAAACATTACCATCCCCTGCACAAGGAGAAACCCGCTGATCCCTAAAATGGTGGCTGGGTCAGAGAAGCCGGCGGGGGCCGTCGCCCCCCCCCTCAAAATTATTAACAGACCTCACAGTTTATTTATGGAAATTTCAGGTCCGCACGGTTAGTAATCCTTGTTATTTTTAACACAACGAAGCACTCAAAAGTTAAATCAACAGCAGATAATACCGCTCTATATTCATCCATCTATGTCTTCCATAAGCCATCTTTATTGTAAACAGAGCTCTTCTAATGCTTATTTTAAGAAGAATAAGGTGCCCACGGCTGAACCACCTTAAAACACGCAGGTCTCTCTTCTAAAATAGACCCGCTAAAAAATATATACGGTATATATTAGAATTACACCCTCTTTAAAACGTTTCAGCAACTTGAAAGGCGTGTTTAGGAGTAAATTTCACCCTCGTTCTGGTCATTTACAATTAAAAAGATGACCAAATGGAGTCCAGCACCAGTTTTTGAATAAGTAGATCATGTGGTGGACCACGAGGAGGAGATCGAGTGCATGATGGGAAAATTCAGTTCTAACAGCACCGATTGATTAAAAGGATTGGGTCCAAAGTTACTTTGTATCAATGTGCATCCAAAACATTCATCTGAATATCAATATCGTCTCCGATTAGAATGCCCAGGACCCCCGTCTGCCATGATGCTCTGTATATATAGTACAATAAGGGGTTATTACCGATTATTACCCCTTGTTACAGGTGTTTTGTTGCATCCCCTGTGGTTTTACATACTTTTGGTTATTACCCGGGACCCCTTGGTGCACCGGCGCCTTTCAATGCCCGGGAAGATCTCCTTGTGACATTTTCCCCGGGCCTGTGATAGCCCTGAATGATGTGTAATTATAAGCCATGGTCGGTTATTACCCAGAAGCCCTAGTGGAAGCTGAATGCCTTGAGATGACCAGTGACGGGTGGTAATTGCTCAGAACCAGGAACCTTTAGATGCCCCAAATGCCCATTTTGCGATCATGCAACACAGCCAGTTATTACCCAATACCCCTGCCTACAGGGCAAACACCGGGGCAGTTACATTATTGGCCCTTGCTGGAGACCTTTAGCCCCCCCATGAACGACTCTACCTTCTCAATGCTTCGTGCCATCGGGGGGGTCTGTGGCCTTGAGCCGGAGTGTTCTGAGCAGCTGCGTGGGTCATTCGCTGGGAAATATTATTAACTCTGCGAGGACGCCGTGTCTTGTGAATCCCCGCTTATTACCGTCATTAGGCAGGAGCCGCGTGATGCCAGATAACGAGTTTGTTGCCCAATCCCTTTCTTATTAAAACGAACACAAGATACCCGATATTCTGGGCGAGAGACCCCCAGCTCAGCTGCACCCGAGATAACGTGATAGGATCCATGAGGACCTTTAACCCCATCTGTACCAAAGGGGCGAGGACCATCTTATAATACACACGGCATCATATAAATAAAGAGCAGTTTTGGTGCAGAGTTCTAAATGTAACACTTGGTGATTGGTTGCCATGGTGACTGCCTCACATTTAGAACTTCTGCTTCAGAACTTCATAAATATGACGGTATTTTTATTATCGGAAATACAAACAAAAACAGCTTCCAAATAATAAGAGATCTGTCAGCGGGCGATGATGAATGGATTGCCGAAATACACCGTGAAGTTCTGTTTTCTTATGACAGCTCTTTTTGCAACAATCTTACAAATATAATGAGATTTTGAGGAATAAAGGTCAGGAAATATTGTGGGATTTTGGTTCCCAATCGATTTTGAAGCTTTTCAGTTGTAGAGTTTTAAAGGTGTAACATTAAAGTATCGGGCGTGCGTCTGTCTGTACTATATATGATATATAACGTATATAACATATAATAATATATAATATTATATCACCAAAGGAAGGCAACAAGTAGCATCCTTCGTGATTTATAGCCGGTTAATGTTATTTTTACTAGATTTTTACTGATAATTTGTAAATTATTACCATAAAGCATACATTTGGTAAGTTACAGGGTTTGGGGTCCCGATGCTGAGAATACTGATTATTTACGAATGGTTATTATCTCAGGATCGCCGCCTCAGCGGGTCGCCGTCTTTGCCGTGGTGTTTGTTGTCGAATCGAACGTCTCCGCTAGATCTGGAGGAGCGTCTCTAAATTACTGCCCCCGGTGCTAAGCGGCAAAACATTCATTAAAAATGTGCAGACTGCTTACGTGGCGCTGAGCCTCTGAGCGCTTAAACCCGAGGACACGAGAGACAGAAAAGCCGGATCCCCCATCAGACAGGTTAACGCCGAGGGGTCCTTAGAATGATTACATTGTAGCTGAATAGGATCCGTGAGTGTTCTAAATCATAACACTGTGCAGCCAATGAGAGACAAGCAAGTTAGATCACTTACCTGATTGGCTGCATACAATAAAACACGCTGTACGAAATGATAATAATAATGATAAAAAGTCATAAACAGTAGAGTGAAATCAAATATGAATACCATGGATTTGTGAGGTTCTGGAAACGGCTGGCTGGGGGTAATAAGAGTTTCAGTTATCTAAAGTATAATCTTAAATAAATCTCTATTACTGTCTGATATTTAAGGATCAAACTTCTAAAATAAGGCATTTCTGTGATTTCTATGGGACTTTGGCTGCCTAGAAGTGGTGGGAGTTAATGAGCTGTTTGGAGCTACAGGTTAGAGTCCGCGGCCTGAATCGTTGGAAGGAGCCGGTATTTCACGCTAAAGCCGTTACCTTGAGTGACCTTCGCGATCTCACCGTCCCCGTCTGGATAATCTCCCGGGCCGGTAGCCGGCCGCAGCGTTCTGTGTAAACTGATCGATGTTTTCATAGTCGAGGAATAATTTGATTAAGGAGATGAGATCTCCCAGCAGTCGGGGGTGATGGTTGTTTGGCAGGTGAGATCCTGATCTTTATTGCTTTGGAATATTTTAATTTTATTGCCCCCAGCCCCCCCGGCCATCGGAGCTGCGCTCTCCTCTATAATACATAATAATAGAAAAGCTTTTTTTGGCGTTTCTATGGCATCGTTTGGGTGTCACGTGACAATTAATTATCCCCTAATAAATTCGAAATGATGTAAGCTTTTTCTGGGTTTGGGGGCGTCCGGCGGGGCTCCCCAGGAATCTCTGGCGCTGCGTTTAGTTGTGATTGTAGAATTCAGCGGGTGGGACGGGAGGATCATATTCCTCGCTCCCCGGCATCGTGTACTGAAGCTCCCGGAATGAATCATTATTATTATTTTAGTTATTTTCTGTTATTTGTCGCGGTGGTTCGTCGGGGGGGCGGGGAGGAAGCGCAGAGATTTCCCATATTTGTATAAAAGCGTCTGATTTCCATCTGGCGCGGAGTTTAATCTGACTTCTCGCCAGCAGTTTGATTAGCTCGTGAAAATGTTGTTTTAAGATTGCGATGATCCTTCCGGAATGTAATCCTTGGGTTACGCTCTGTACTAAACTTCCAGGGAGGCGGCCGTGGAGCTCAACTACCTCCGCTCATCATCAAGGTCGATCAAAATAACTGCGCGTCTTTCCAAACGTTTAAAATAACGCAATACGGACGTTCTGAATGAGCAAAGAAAATCCAGTCTTTATTAAAAGCTTAGATTTAATCTATGAAGTTTTACTTCACCAAGAGAGTAGATAAGTAGAACAGACTCCCAGCAGAAGTGGTAGAGGGTAATACAGTGAGGATAGCATGCATGGGATAGATAATACGGCTCCTGAATCTAAGACGAGACCAACGACTGATTAAGGTTTGAGTCTTTACAGCAGGAGAAACGGGGGACTAGACGGGGGCCGGATGGGGCCGATCTGCATGCTGCAGTGGCTTTTAAAGCTGACGCGGTAAAAGAAGTTCCCGGGTAATCCCAGAGCGGCTACTTTCTGAAAGGCGGTTTATACAAAGACGGCAATAATAATTATTCACGGCTCGCATTATTCCTGACGGTGTATACACACGAGACATAAATCACAGAGGGAATCCAGGGGCCGAAACTCTGTTTGAAAGCTTTAAGCAGATGTGTCACTTCTTCAGAAAGTTTATTAATGTAACACGTCATTTAGCCATCAGACGCTCACCATGGCTGCCATTAACCCCCGCCGGGATGGATTATCCGGATCCAGGGTTACTTAGCAGACTGGGGGGGTTCGTTGGGAGCAGAGCTCACTCCCATCACTCACTCCAACTAATCACCTTTGTGATGGATGTTTGAGGCACCCGCACTTTCCCACCCGATATCTGGCTTCTATCTAAAAGGGAAAAAGACGTTTTCCTAAAACATATGCCAGAAGCCGAGATAACAGAAACACCAAAAACGCGGCGTTCTAAAAATTCATCAACTGAGCAGAATGCTAGGGTCAGAAACTGCCTCGATTTTCTTACAAACCCCGATTATTAGTAATTATTAGTCTTTCCTCCTCCCGGAGAAGCGATTCAGGGCAGTTAACTTGTGTCTCCGGGTGGTCAGGGCTGGGGATTCAGAGCTCAGGGCTGGGGGGTCAGGGCGTGGGGATTAATTGTTTGCGTCGAGCTTTGTAAATAAACCCCAATAATAACAAATATTTATAGGATGAAATCACTAACATTGTTGCCATCAAAATATTTCCTGATCACGATGCAGACCTCCGAGGACTCCGATCCGTCTGCAGCTGGACGTTGGTGGCAGCGATGGGGATTTTGTTCTGCTTGGGTGGCCTCCTCTGTAAGGACAGCATTTCCCTTCACACGGCGGACGTTCCACATCTTATTAAAGTGGCGACGTATGGATCAGAGTACATTGTCTTACGGCGATCAGTATGATATGGCGTGGGGGCCGCAATACAGATAATGCCACAAAAAAACAATGTCACGGATTATTGTTCAGGTGGCAACCTCTCTAGAGTCCCTATTTAGCTTTGGCAATCACTCTCCTAAGCCCTTGTCCCACTTTTTCCTCCCCTGATGCCCCTCTTTTCTAGGAGGTCGGAATGGTTGCTGGGTATGAGGGGATCGCAGGCTTCTACGGCCCTAAAACCCCGATAATGTGTATAGAAACAGCAGGAAACGGCTTTATAAAT
>VKOC01000010.1:11090441-11131458 GCA_009364415.1 Spea multiplicata
ATCTGATTGTATCTGATTGTATCGGTATGTATCGGTTTGTATCGGTTTGTATCGGTTTCTATCTGATTGTATTGGTTTGTATCGGTTTCTATCTGACTGTATCGGTTTGTATCTGTTTGTATCGGTTTCTGTCGGTTTGTATCTGATTGTATCGGTTTGTTCGGTTTCTATCTGATTATGTCGGTTTGTATCTGATTGTGTCGGTTTGTATCTGTTTGTATCGGTTTGTATCTGATTGTATCTGATTGTATCGGTTTGTATCAGTTTCTATCTGATTGTATCGGTTTGTATCGGTGTGTATCGGTTTGTAAACTGATGACTCGTGTGTTTTGTTAGTGTGTTGACGTTGTCATAATGTTCATTGTGTTTTTTTCCCGTTTGCTTCGTCATCGCCGCGCCACAAGGCGAGTTTAAAACATTTTCTGAGCCGAGAGTATATTTATCCTAAAAATCCGCTCGCACCGCGCCGCTCGCACAGAGTCGTACGCTGGGTTTTCGCGAGCAGATGGCTCATTAATTAATTGCCCCTTCAATCCGTTCTGCCGGCGACGGCTCCAACGCACCTCTTCGTATAGCTGATGCTCAATGCGAGATAATTAATTTTTGGCCTTGACTCCGCTTGGCAGGGAATGCGAGAAAAGACGACGGAAGCGAGAATATTGTGTAAGCCGCGGAGATTTCAGGAAAGCAAAACAAGAAGAAGCGATCGAGAAAACGGTCGGATTTAGAACGATATTTCCATTAAAATTAAAGCGATTGTTCATCTATGGGTTCCAGCTGCGTCCCCATTCATGACTCTTTCGGAAACTTTAACGGGTAAACTTTATCCTTTAGGGATCTGCTTTATCTGTTGATTATTTCACGCGGTCCCACGGGATTCCCTCCTGCCCATGCGGCTCCGAGATGACCTCGCTCGGGCCGGGGATCGAGTGGGGCAGAGAGCGCTGGAGCCTGCGTCGTGTCTGATTGATATGACTAATTATCACATGGTGGTCTTTATTAACCCCTTAAGGACAATGGGCAGTTCCTAAACCCATTGAAAACAATGCATTCTGAGCCTGTACATGTACGGGCTTATGTCATTAAGGGGTTAAAAGAATTTAACACTCCGAGACCCCATCGGCACCCGCCGGACCCTTTCATTTCATTTAAACATATTATAAAAATCCATCTCTGCTCGATACGGAGCCATCTCTGTGCCGGGAGCCGTGGGGTTCCCGCAAAGAAGCAGGTGGTAATTATTTTGTGGGGTTTTTTTTATATTTTTGTACTTTATGGGTCTCGGAGGATTTCAAAGACGGGCGGGGGGTTTGGATGTTCAGCGACGGGAACATTAGATGGGTTCGTAAGGCAGCTTATTAAACAATCGCCGCCGTCTGCTGTGCTTTCACGCTCCGCTTTACTCATCTCAGTAAATAAGTTCTGACCCGGTTGTCACTCTGGGTGCAGAACCCTAAATGTCCACCTGGGGGCAGCGATGCACAGCGAATGAATTCACTTGTCGTTAAACCGCCCATAAATGTATTATACATATCACCCATGTGTCCCTGTTTAGCTGTGCCACTCTCTCTACCAAACCTCTATGTCCCACTTTCCTCCCCTAATACCCCTTTTTCTTCCCGTGATGCCCCTCGTTTCTAGGAGCTGGGTTGGGGGTATCCCAGGGTTCTACAGCCCTAAAAGCCTCAATAATGTGTCAAGAAGTGACTTTATAAATTAAGCGGGGTAAATAAACCCCATTATTCTTTTTCTACACGCTTTGCATTTCCTGTTGCGTTCTTAAATTGAATTTAAAGGGGGTATTTGTTATTTTTGGGGGGTTCTCAGGAACCTTTGTGGAAGACGGAAAACTAAACTCAGGGCTTCTGTTTTTCGTCACTTATGTTGAGATTTGTAAGAAAAACTGTGATATTTTTGCAAATGTTAGGAAATACTGTAAGGCTGAAGTTCCCATTCATTTCCTAAATAAAGCCGCATAAATCAGGCCGTGATTAATGCAAAGCGTTGTGACAGAAGCCGCTCTTGGCTGCTCGCTGACGCTCTAGAGGATGATAAGCGCTATGCAGCTGCTGGCGAGCGCGTCGAGGAAGAGCTTACGGGGTAATCGCTGCAGCTGCTGCCCCGATCCGTCTCTTCCCCGTGTGTACAGGTGAGAACCGGACGGATCAGAACTTCTAAAGCCGGATCTGGAGCAAAGCGGGGCAGTCACCGTGGAAACCAGAACTGCTCCATTTTTGTTTGAATAAACATGGCTTTAGCGCCTAAATGAGAAATATTTGGATTGGAGGAAACTTTGTGGATTCTCTTCTGGGCTTGCTTTAGGGGGCTTCACGTCCTCTTTATACGGACAGCTGGCTCCCCTGAGACCGTGCTGATAATCCCCCGCTGATTGCTGGAATCCCGTCCACGGGGGCCGTTTACACGGAAGATACCCCTGCTAGAGGCAGGTTGCTTACTGGGCTCCTGGCTCTGAGAGCGTAACTGGATCTGGTAATAAATACCCGGTTTGGGACTGGCGGGCCCCGTACGTTGGCGCTCCATGTGCCAGCCCTATTAATACCGACTTTAGCACCATTCTGGGAATGTAACCGAGCGAGGGAGGCGCCAGCTCCTGAAAAACCTGTCCTGAATTTCCCCGCAGGACCCCCCCCCACAGCATTCCCCAAAAACAGCTCCGAAAAATCTAATCAGTCTCTTATAAGCAACTCCAGCCTAAATTGCACAGATTGATGGTGGTGGATAAGTGGAACAGCCTCTCAGCAGAAGTGGTAGAGGGTAATACAGTGAGGGTATTAAACATGCATGGGATAGACAGACGGCTCCTGAATCTAAGACGAGACCAACGGCCGATTAAGGTTCGAATCTTTACAGCAGGAGGTACGGGCGACTAGACAGGGGCCGGATGGGGCCGATCTGCCGCTAGGTTCTCTGTTTCTAATTTGGATCATTTGGAATCCACAAAACACAAAGTACAGAGAAATTGATACAATTGTAATTATAACCAAAAAGTAACAATCATGCAGTTCAACCACAAATATCAGAACAGGTTTTCTCGCCTGCCGGATATTATTAACACAATTTAGGACGTAGTCTTAAGCTAGAGGGCCAAAGTTTTAACATCAGGAAATTGTACTTTACTAAAAAGGTAGTAGATGCATGGAATAGCCTTCCAGCAGAAGGGGTAGAGATTTATACAGTGAAGGCGTTGGGTTTTTTTTGGTTTCTGTAATTTCTTTACTTTTTTCCCAGGACATTGGCGAAAGAACGGATCGAAGCCCAAAATCAGCCTAAACCTTGGTTTATGTCGCGGACAGTAAAGATCTGTACGAGAAAGGAATCGTTCAGAGCAGAGAAGGGAGAAACGCGTCGGTGAAGACGGAGAGCGGGAGCGTCCGTATCCCGTGCCCGGCGGTAAAACACCTGCCGGCGTCCCCCGCACTCCCACCGCAGTCCCGGCTCGAGCAGAGGGAGCGTTTCATTTACCTGTTTGCTGGGTTTTGCTTGCAGGTCGTTACTGTTAAGGAAGACGCGGCGTTTCCAAGAAACCCTCCCAAGTTTGATAAAATTGAAGACATGGCTTTACTCACCGAGTGTCGAGCGCTTGAACGAGATGGAGAAAAGCAGAAGGCGAGTGGAGCAGGAGAAAGCGACGTGGTGTCCGCTCTGGAGGAGGCAGAGGTTCCCGGAAAACCTTCCCACCAAGCTCAGGAGACTTCTGTCCTTTGGTTGTGGTTCAGTAACTTTGTTTATTTTCTAGATTTGGACCCAAAACATTGTTTTATTAAAGTCGCTTTTGTTCTTTTGTTTGCGTGACTCTTGTAGTTAGCGCCTTAGCGGCGCGTTGTGTTTTTACGATGTGGATTTATAAAGGGAAGCCTGGAAGACGAAGGTGCGAAAGTCCTGCGCTGAACCGGGTGAAAGCAGAGGTTAATAGAAAAGTAGCGGAAAAGGATGAGGGAATCGAGCAGATTAAACGCCACCGAGTGATTGACGCCATTAATAGCTCCCTTGAGTCTGAAATCAGAAGCAGAAACGATGCCCTCCGTGCCAAGAAAAAGATGGAAGGCGACTTTAATGAGATGGAGATACCGCTGGGTCGTGCCAGCCGCCAACTGGCAGAGCCTCAGAAGCAACTAAAAAGCGTCCGGTCTCAGCTGAAGCTTCGTCGTGCCCCAGCACGGAGGTAGCCATATTAACCCATACGTCCCCCAAAAGCCTGCCCTCCCTTAAATCGATTCATACCCAGTAACCCACTAAGAGCATGTAATTTGTGGTCAGGATTGACCCTTCTTTGCTTGCCCTCTGTGACCCTCTCTCTATACTAAATACCACCCTGCATGGGTGAGTTTCCTGATCTTCATGCATTTACTGTTAGGAAGACCTGACTCCTGCCGACGAAGATCTGAAGGAGAATTTGGGTTTGGCCGAGCGCCAGAATCTCCCCCCAACAATCCGAGATTGAGGAGCTGACGGCAGCTCTAGAGCAAACCGAAAAGGCTCGCAAACTGGAGCTCCTGGATGCCAGCGAACGCGTGCAGCTCCTACACACCCAGGTACCGACAATGGTTAACACCATTAACGGCTCCTTCCATGGTACGACCGCTTTACGTGCAGCTGCTGGAGACATCGTTGCCCTCAAGGCAGTCCCCGGCGCCGGCTAAGGATACAAGTCAATCACCAAAAACATTTGATGAAACGCAACATTTCGGTTTTTAATGATGGTAGAGCGCCGGTCTGATCAACGCCAAGAAGAAGCCGGAAATCGACGCATCCCATCTCCAGTCTGAGGTGGAGGAAGCCGCCGAGGAGCTGAGAAACGCGGAAGGAAAAGCCAAGAAAGCCATTACTGACGTGAGTTGTTTAGATGTTAGGGAGCGTGATCTATGAAACAAACGTCCAGCTTTCCCAAGCAGAAAAAATGGGGGAAAATCACACAATAAACATGAAAACCGGCTCACGCAAATTTACAAACTAAATCCGCTTTACGTTTTTTCCTTCTTATCGGACGGCGGCGTGAATTCCGAGACGCTGAAGATATTTTCCAAACACTGGAATTCTGGAATCAGCGGAAATTCTGTAGCTAATGCTTGCGTTTAATACTCCCCAATTAGCAAGCAAATGACCAATCGATACGACCCATACTAGAGATTTAGCAAACTCTTAGTGGGCAGAGCGTTCCCCCCGAGGCCGCGCGTATTTCGTTTCTCCACGGTGTCACTCGGGATGTTTGTATCCCTCGCCAAGTCCTCTGGGACTTGCCGTACGGAACGTAGATTTCACACGTCGCAAAATTTAACGACCCCTCTCCCACCGGGGTGCCTCGCTGGTACTTTAATCGTCTGCCTTCTAGACTCATTACCCTGCCTGTCCAAAAGTAACAATAAAGACTTGAAAGAAAATCTTTTGAATATCTCATGTTGCTTTATGTGTTGTGATGGAAACCATTGGTGGTCCAAGAATTGTGCAAGTTAAACACCCCCAAAGGTCTGAGAAACGACCTCAAACTGGAAACAAATGGTAATTTTCGGATTATTGAATTTATATTCCACTTTGTAATTTGTAAAGGCCGCCATGATGGCCGAGGAACTGAAGACCCCAGGTCTTGCTGGGGCTGCAGGCGGGAGCGGGCAGTCAGGCGCTGTACCTGGGGGTCCCGGTAATCCCGCGCAGTCCCTCAAGGCTGCCTTCTCGCTGCTCCCTCACAGTGTCTCCCAGGAACAAAACGGAGTCACGTGATGTGACGTCACTTCCTGTGACTGCGCCTTGTTCCTGGGCGGAGCAAGAGAAGAGACGCTGTGAGGGAACAACTCGAGGGCAGCCTTGAGGGACTGCGCGGGAAATAAGGTAAGGAAAAAGCTAAGAATTACAACTGTAGGTTTGCAATATAAAAAAAAAAAAAGTGCGGTAAATGTGCAGTATTGCAGTTTTTTTCATGTCCAAAAAATAGCAGTATTACTTCAGAAAAAACTGCAGTAATTTTTCGTAAGGGCGATTGGCCACAAATGTGGCGGGAGCGGGCAGGAGCGGAACACCCACACTGCGGGAGCGGGATTAAAAAAGTAGTCCCGCGCAGGGCTCTACCGTGAAGGATCTCCAGCACCGTCTGGAAGAAGCCGAGCAGCTGGCACTGAAAGCAGGCAAGAAACAGCTCCAGAAACTGGAGGCCAGGGTGAGTTCGTTGCGACCGCGAGTGTTCGCGACGTCCCAGTGGAGGCCACAGCCAAGACGTCAATAATGCAGCCTCCTTTCCTATTCTCTCTGATGCGTCTTTAACCCTAAACTTCTGTCCACCAGCGTTCAGAGCCGTTCTCGGAAATGTATTATTTCACCTACGAGCTGGAGGCCGAATAAGATTGACCACTTATTGCGTTGGCGAGGCTCCTGGTAGCGCATGCGTCATTGTTGCACGGAGGCAGCTTTGTGCGGCCTTCGGTTTTTCTCATGGTATGGTTGGCGTATGGTTTCATGGGTATGGCCTCTGCTGGAGGCCGGCTGCTTGTCCTTCAGACTTTGTGACTTCATAACCTGGCTCGCGATAGGGAATCGGGTATGTGGTGGGGGTTGGGTAACCCGAAGCGTTTTCCTGCCCCCTCACAGGTCAAAGGTGAAGCTGAATTTGCACTGGCGTGGGTGCGATTCCAGAAATTATTAGTTTTTTGAATGTTTTTGTAATGTGAAATAAAGCTGGATTTGTCGAGTGACATCATGCGCTATTTGATTGCGGGGTGCGACACTCCCTGTAATTGTTTACACGGGAATACAATAACTTCTAGAAGATATCTCACGTGTGAGCGGATGCCGTGCCCTGAAAAGGTGTAAAACTTGTGTTTTTACTATTATTTTATTTCCTGCATACACCGAGGTCAGCGTGCAGGCAGAGCGCTTCCAGCAGGGCCTCTGAAAACAGGACTGTGAGGGAGCAAACAGCATCAGAAAGAGACATCCAACTACCAGCAGAGACCGACCACAAGAAAAGCGAGGTCCTCACCAGAGAGGGTAATAGGAACGTAAACAGCCCAACGGTTACAGTTGCTTAGTTTTACATGTGGGTTTCCTGATCACACGCCAACATGTGAGAAGTCTCCCGATCACACGCCAACATGTAAGAAGTCTCGTGATCACACGCCAACATGTGAGAAGTCTCGTGATCACACACCAACATGTGAGAAGTCTCCCGATCACACGCCAACATGTGAGAAGTCTCCCGATCACACGCAAACATGTGCAGAAGTTTCATGATCACACGCCAAACATGTGAGAAGTTCATGATCAACACACCAACATGTGAGAAGTCTCCCGATCACACCCAACATGTAGATAAGTCTCATATCACACACCCACAGGAGAGAAGTCTCTCGATCACACCCAACATTGTAAGAAGTCTCCCGATCACACGCCAACATGTAAGAAGTCTCGCCGACTCAACGCCCACAATGTGAAGAAGTCTCGCTATCACACGCAACATGTAAGAAGGTCTCGTGAATCCACACCACCAACATGTGAGAAGTCTCCCGATCACCGCCAACATGTGGAGAAGTCTCCCGATCACACGCCAACATTGAGAAGTCTCATGATCACACACCAAACATGAGAGAAGTCTTCCCGATCAACACGCCAACATGTGAGATCTCATGATGCACACACCAACATGTAGAGAAGTTCCCGATCAAAAGCCAACATGTGAGAAGTCTCATGATCACACACCAACATGAGAGAAGTCTCGTGATCACACGCCAACATGTGAGAAGGCTCCCGATCACACGCCAACATGTGAGAAGTCTCCCGATCACGCTCACATTCCCCACAGGCTCTTAGTGAAATAGAGTTTTGACAAGCTGATGGCTTTAACCTTGTGCAGATAACCCTCATGTTCTCAGAGGGCAGCCATGTTCCCCCGGGTGCTCACCCTTAGAACCCCTTTACAGGAAGAAAAGACATGACACCAAGGACACCGTGTGCTAGAAATGTATTTGCGTCTAGAGCCTAGGATGCCACATGGCGTGTTCCCTATTTACAAAGCAGGACATATTTTATGAACATCCTTTGTAAATCTCTCCAGCTCGATCCGCTTCACTCTTCTGCTTTCTGTGAAAATAACAAATACAAAATAGAGTTAAAATAAATCTGTATTTGCAGGCCCTCCCCAGCCTGCAGAGACTGGTAGAACCATTAAGTAGACAGATTTTGGGGGGTGAGACATCCGAGACAAAGCACCTCACCTTGCCGATGTCACGACTTTTGGCTCTCAGTTTGTTGACCTGTGATTCTGCGATATCCGCGCGTTCCTCGGCCTCTTCCAGCTCGTGTTGAGTCTTTCTGAATCTGGACATGTGGACATTAGCTTGTTCCTCCTAGGAGATAGTGGGGAGAGCAGAACGATTGACGGAATTGATAGAAGCCTTAATCTTCCAAGCAATAGATAAATAATGGGTGAATAGACCTCACGACACTTACCGACTCCTCTGCTTGCCTCTTGTAAGCCTTCACCTTCAGTTGCAATTTGTCCACTAAGTCTTGCAACCTAAACACATTCTTCTTGTCTTCTTCAGACTGTAATAAATAAATTAGAAAATGTATTCAAGGGCAGATCAATTTCTTCTAAGGGCGTTGCGTATGTATTGAAGGCTGGAGCTTAAGTACCTGGTAGGTCAGTTCTTTGACTCTTCTCTCATACTTTCTCACACCCTTGATGGCTTCGGAGCCTCTCTTCTGTTCAGCTTCAAGCTCATTTTCCAATTCACGTACCTAGGATAATAAAAAAATTATAGTATCTGATACATCACGAGCTTCAGTAGCCATTTTACAATTTTTCTAGTTCCATGTTTTATAAGCCACAAATTTGATCCATACCCTGGTCTCCAGTTTCTGGAGCTGTTTCTTGCCTCCTTTCAGCGCCAGCTGCTCGGCCTCATCCAGCCGGTGCTGGAGATCCTTCACGGTCTGATCCAGGTTCTTCTTCATCCTCTCGAGGTGGGCGCTGGTGTCCTGCTCCTTCTTCAGCTCTTCGGCCATCATGGCAGCCTGGTATATGAAACAGTTACCAGAAAAGCCATTAGAAATTCTACAGAGCACTTTGTAGAGTGAATTGTTATAAATTAAGAAAATAGTTTGGTTTTTCTAGATATAAGTCTATGGGTTTAAACTCTTCTTTGAATATATATTTAATGTAGTTTGATTAAAAGAAAAGCTGTACTTACATCTGTAATTGCCTTCTTGGCTTTTTCATCTGCGTTCCTTGCCTCCTGGACAGCCTCTTCCACCTCATTTTGAAGTTGAGCTATGTCAGACTCAATCTTCTTTTTGGTGTTTATTAGGCTGGTATTCTGATTGGTTAAAAGAAAATAAAGAGTAGAATTGTTTAGGGCTCAAAACTATTTTTTTTAATAGTAATTCATGACTATGCAATGGAGCAACGCTCACCTGGGAGTGGAGAAGTTGGACGCGCTCAGAGGCGTCCAGAAGCTCTTGTTCTGCCACCTTCCGAGAACGCTCCGTCTGTTCCAGGGCAGACCTAATCTCCTCGATTTCTGCAGTCATGAGATTGTTGCGTCTTTCGACAATGGCCAGCTGTTCCTTCAGGTCATCGTTTGCCCTTTGAGAATCGTCCAGGTGCAGTTGGGTGTCCTGCATGCAACAAAAGTCATGTAGTCATGAAACCAGTTTAGATGTAAGGCGCTACAACGTGAGGTGTTTTCTACCAAAATACCTTAAGTTGTCCTTGCACGTTTCTGAGCTGCTTCTGGGCTTCTGCGGCCTGACGGTTGGCATGGCTGAGCTGGATCTCCATCTCATTAAGATCTCCCTCCATCTTCTTCTTTAGCCTGAGGGCATCGTTCCTGCTCCTAATCTCAGCATCCAGAGAACTCTGCATGGACTCCAGAGCCCTCTGGCTGTTCCTCTTCAGCTGTTCAATCTCTTCATCTTTCTCTGCAATTTTTCTGTCCACTTCAGACTTGATTTGATTTAACTCAAGTTGGATACGAAGGATCTTGGCCTCTTCATGTTCCAGAGAGCCCTTGATGGATGATGGATATTGATATTTAGAAATACTGGATAATTCTGTCCTTTTTGTGTCTTCATCACCATTTTTAATGCTACACCTACCTCTGCCTCTTCCAGGGCTGACTGGAGATCTGATTTCTCCTGTTCCACCTGCTTCTTAGACTTCTCAATTTCATGAATGGCTTTGCCTGTCTCAGAAATCTGTTCGGTCAGGTCAGAAATCTCATCTGGAACACAAAATAAAAGGCGGATTATGAAATTGTAAAAATGCAGATGATGATCTTCTAGACCTTTCTAAAGCTGCAACCCAAGTGGTGGTTCCTGGAAAAAGGCAGAAAGCTCATTATCTAATCTTCCCCAAACTTACGTTGCAGGTTCTTATTTTCTCTCTTGATAGTCTCCAGATGATCCAAGGCTTCTTCATAGGAGTTCTTCATCTTGAAGACCTCAGTGCTCAGAGCCCGAGCTTCCTTCTGAGAGGCCTCCAGCTCCGCCTGAGCTTCCTCGTACTTCTGCTTCCATTCAGCCAGGACCTGAGCAACAAAACTCATGATCAGCACAACTGGAATAAGCCCATGAGAAATACACATGTAGAGATATAAAAAATATCTATATTACGGAACTTTTAAGGACACCAACTACCTTACGTTTGTTTCTGATGCACCGTTATGTGTTTGACAAACCTTGTCAAAGTTCCTCTGTTTCTTATCGAGGGCCGCGCAGGCAGAGTTAGAACGCTCTACGTCCACCATCAGATCTTCCACCTCTCCTTGGAGCCTCTGTTTTGTCTTCTCCAGAGACGCACACTTGGAGTTGACGGCCTCAATTTGTTCTTCAGCGTCCTGGAGGCGCTGAGCAAGTTTCTTCCTGTTATATTAAAGGACGGGAGGAACATTCATGATATATTCACAATCTATAGTTCTTCTCAATATACAGTATGTCCTTGGGTAGCTAAAAAAGGGAGCAAACCAACTAGATTAAGCGATTAGATGCAAACCTAGATTTTTATGGTACACATACTTGGCTTCCTCCAGTTCCTCTGTGCGCTGAATAGCGTCCGTCTCGTATTTTGTCCTCCATTGGGCGACTTCTCCGTTGGCTTTGGACAGGGCTCTCTGGAGCTCGGCCTTGGCTTCCTGCTCCTCTTCAAACTGCTCCCTGAGCAGATCGCAGTCATGGCGGGCAGATTGTAGACCATGAGCGAGGGCGTTCTTGGCCTACCAGGTGATAGCACCATTAGAACACCCAACTATCTTCATGAATATTCATTGATTTAGCATTATTATTTCAACAAGGATAGGGAAAAATAAAATCTTTTGGCTGATATGGTTATCATTTATGTGTGGTCTTTGTCTAAATGAAAATACCTTTACTTCCTCTTCCAGGAGCCGTTTCAGCTCCTCTGTTTGTTGAGTGAACGCTTGTTTTCCTCTGGAAAGCTGAGAAATTAAAGATTCTTTTTCCTCCAGCTGTCGGGAGAATTCACCTAAAAAAATGCAGTGAGTGTAAAATTTCATTCGCTCTCCTGAATTCGTTAACCCCATAGAATTACGCGCAGTACAACAATTACCGTTTTCTGTTTGAAGACGCGCTTTGTGAGCATTTAAGTCATTAATGACTCGAATGTGCTCATCCTCCTTAGTCTTCACTTCATTGTATTGGTCCTCTAGTGCTCTGCACATTTTCTCAAAATTTGACTATTGAACAGCAAAAAAAAAAACAAAACAGGTCAGTAGTTTGGACTAGCATTTTTCTGGGTTGAAGGATAATTGATCTGTTCTATGTAATTCTTACGCACTTTAGCTTTGGAAACAGACTCCATGTTGCTGGCCAGGTCGTCGATCTCCATCTTCAGTTCGCTCTTCTCCTTTTCCAGCTTCTGCTTCACACGCTGGAGGTTATCGATCTGTTCTCCGAGTTCCGCCGTGCTATCGGCGTGCTTCTTTCGGAGAGCGGCGGCTGTGGCTTCGTGTTGCAGGGTGGCCTCTTCCAGATCACGGCGCATTTTCTGGAACTCGGCCTCGCGCTTCTTGTTCATCTCGATCTGAGTGGAGGTTGCTCCACCGGCTTCTTCCAGACGCTCGCTGATCTCCTCGAGCTCCCTGGAGAGGTCGGATCGCTGTTTCTCTGCCTTGGCCCTCGCTGCCCGTTCGGCCTCGATTTCCTCTTCCAGTTCTTCGATACGGGCCTAAATGCATAATAATCTGATTAATAGATTCCTAAATCATTTATAAATCCACCATAAACTTTGTAAGCTTTTAACCTGAAGCTCTTTGATTTTCTTGTGCAGCTGAGCAGCGGCAGCTTGTTCATCTTCAATCTTGCCTTGCAGTTGGTTGACTTCAAATTCCTTCCTGTTTAATAAGAAGTTATTACATATAATTTCCTCATTTATACTCATTTATCATGGTGTTTGACATCTGTAGTCTCTATGCATTCACTGCACACAAAGGTCTTTTCTTACTTTTTGACTTTTTCATCCAGTTGTTGTTTGTCGTTTTCCAAGTCCATGGTAGATTCTTGCGCCAGCTTCAGATCCCCCTCCAGCTTCCTCTTGGATCTCTCTAAATCCATGCGGAGCTTCTTCTCTTGCTCAAGAGACCCCTCCAGCTGTTGGAAGATTGAACATTTGATGCATGCACATACCACCTATATTTTTCCACATTTACAGTGAGGCTAAAATACAAAAGAGAACACTTAGATTTGATCTTTTGTCCACCTGAACACTCCGCGGGTGGCATCATACAGCAGAATCGGGACATTCCGTTTAGAATATTGCACTCTAAGTACGTACATCATCCACTTGTTGCTCCAGCTTGCTTTTGGCCTTAGTGAGAGTGTTGACTTTGTCTTCTTCGGCTTGCAGGTCATCCAAGGTCTGCTGGTGGGCTTCCTGAAGGGCTTTCTTCTCCTTGGTCAGTTTGGCGATGCTCTCGTCCAAAACAGCCATTTCTTCTGTTAGATTTTTCACCTACGTTAGAAGACATTTAGATTACCATAGATTCCCATACATTTATATTACATAAAACAATGATCCTTGAATCTAGCATATTAAGATGTAACCAGGAAGATGCATTACTTTGTTCTCTGTGGCGTGTTTCTCTTTCTCAACCTTGGCCAATGTCAACTCAAGGTCGTCGATGTCTTTCTTCAGTTCAGAACATTCGTCCTCCAGTTTCCTCTTCTTAGCCGTCAGCTCAGCGTTGGATTCCTCTTCCTCTTCAAGCCTCTCGTTGATCTCTTTGACTTTGGCTTCAAGCTGAATCTTGGCTTTGATGAGGCCTTCACATCTTTCTTCAGCATCTGACAGATTTTCTGATTCCTGTGGACATTTTATTAACACAATTACTATAGGTTTGTCCTAAAGAATGGCACAGTCAACAAGTAAAATGGACAATCGTTATGCTGAAGTTTTTCCTGTAACTATTTTTTGCTTATTTTTAATTGTACTTTTGGCTAATGAGTTTAATAGCAATCTGGCCGTCATTGGAAGATTTATGGAGAAATGGACCTGTCTTCAGCACTTTTCTTAATTATAGAATAATTATTTAAAAAAAGCAGTTGGGGAATATTATCTACTTGTAATAAAGAACTTACAGATGCAACTTGAAGCTGTAGGTCATTCTTCTCTTGAAGAACGGAGACCATTTTCTCCTCAAGCTCCTTCCTTTTAGCTTCTGACTTTGCCAGAAGCTCTTTTGTCTTCTCAAACTCTTCCTTCATGTTTTGCATCTCCTTCTCGGACTCGGCACTCTTCAGGAGAGGCTTGATCTTGAAGTAGAGCTTCATCCACGGCCAGTGCTTGACGTTCATGAAGGCGCGGACGTTGTACTGAATGCAGAAGACGGACTCCCTAGAAAATGAAATAAAAGTTTATTCGGCATTCTCCCCAAGATGTGTTTCTAGGTGATATTCATCTCATAAGAAAAGTACCTCCTCTCCATCATCTTTTTGAACTCCACTCTCATAAGGAACCCACGGCACATAGCCTGAGTGCGAGTGATCAGCTGAGCTAACTTCTCATCTCGCATCTCCTCAAGGGTGCCCAAAAGACCGGCTTTGAAGAAAACCTTTTTAGAAATAATGATAAAATGTTGTCGATTTGTGATGTGCTTTGTAATATTAATAAGAATCTCTTCACAGTCAGTACATAATTTAGTAAGTACAGTTAAACTAAGTTATAAATAATATTTCTATTTTGTGCCTTACCTTAGTGTGACCGAATTTGTACTGAGTATGGTCAACATCAATAGAACCCAGAAGTTTCTCTGACGCCTTCTTGCTGTCAATGAACTGACCCTCGGGGATAGCGCTGGCATTAAGGACCTTGTAACTGTAGAGCAACCAAGATTCATTTAATATAATTCTTGGTGTAACATGAGCCACAACACTCACAGAACTGCTAAAATATAAATAATACACGGGTTATAGGAAGGAATGACCCATACCGCTGTTTGAAGTCACCGTAGAGGATCCTGCTGGGGAATCCTTTCCTGCAAATCCTGATGCCCTCCAGCACCCCGTTACACCTGAGCTGATGCATGACCAGGTAGTGATCCATGGTACCTAAATAGAAATATATTAACAGTCATAATAGTGATCAGTACCAAGGATACATTTCTTCCCTTAAAAAAAAAATGGTCGTCGTAACTCACCGGGGGTCTTCGTCTCATTGGGAATCAGACAACGTACAAAGTGAGGGTGAGTGCTCCTCAGGTTGCTCATCAGTTTGTTCAGATTCTCCTGTGAAATGTAAATACAGAAGATGTCAACTTAACCTAATAACAACGTGAACTTAAAATGAGGAGTAGAATTCACTCAGAACATTCTTTTACCCTGAAAAGAGCAGACACGGTCTGGAAAGAGGAACCCTTCTTCTTGCCACCCTTTTTGCCACCAGATTCTACAACAGAGCAAATATTGTGTAAAGCAGTGGCAATAACCTCATTGAATGGATATGAATGTGCAAGAATATTAGTTGGTGAGGCAGGTATATTAATTATGTTTTTACACCATCTCTTAACCATGACTTAGTACCTGCGTCTGTTGCAGAATATGCAGAATAGAGGAACGACAGAAGCTTCACAGAAGACTTCTGGTAGAGCCCAATGACGGTTTCATTCAGCGGGTCCTTATTCTTGTCGAGCCACCCAGAGATGTTGTAATCCACCGTCCCGGCGTAGTGGACGAGGGAGAAGTGAGCCTCTGCCTTGCCTTTGCCTGGTTTGGGCTTCTGGAAGTTGTTTGATTTGCCGAGATGTTGGTCATAGAGTTTGTTGGTGAATGAAGTGTCTGTTGCCTTGGGGAACATGCACTCCTCTTCAAGGATGGAGAAGATGCCCATCGGCTATCAAGCAAACAGTGAAAATGTTAAACAATTGGAAATCTGGCTATATATATATATCTATGAGTCAGAATATCATCAAAACGAAACATAATATAAAACGGTTCCAGTAATAGCTAATGCTTCTATTTTTCTGTTATGTCTAATTACGACTTATTGACATGTATTGGGTACCTTCTCAATAAGCTCGATGCAGGCGGCCAAGTCCATGCCGAAGTCGATGAACTCCCACTCGATCCCTTCCTTCTTATATTCCTCTTGTTCCAAGACGAACATGTGGTGGTTGAAGAACTGCTGCAGCTTCTCGTTGGTGAAGTTGATGCACAGCTGTTCCAGGCTGTTGTACTGTTTATGGAAAAGTCCAAATTGTTCAGATAAATAAGAGACTTAATGTCACGTTATACACCTTCCATGCCGGTTATGGGTTATCTCTTTGTTATTGTGATGTTACTTACGTCAAAGATCTCAAAGCCGGCAATATCCAAGACACCGATGAAGTGTTGCCTTGGTTGCTTGGTGTCCAGCTGCTGGTTGATACGGATGACCATCCACAAGAACATCTTCTCATAGACAGACTTGGCCAGGGCACCGACCGAGTTGTGTACCTTTTAATTAATAATAATTCAGAGCTCATTAGAAGCCAGACTCAGAAAGCAGGTTTGAGCTGAGCAGATTTCAGTAAGGGAGGGCGATGTTGCGTTGGAATTACCTGTTGCACGGTTTGACCTTTGGTCACAAACTCATTCCCGACTTTGACTCTGGGGTAGCACAAGGCCTTGAGCAGGTCAGCTGGGTTCAGACCCATCAGGTAGGCAGCCTTGTCAGCCACTGTCAAGCAGTTTGAGAATATTGTAAGTAGGGCTCTTAAAAGGAAGAAACCACCATCTTCTCTCAAAATATGATATTTGGCTTGTGCCAAAAACTCTAACCCACGTGATTAACTTTGTATTTATTGCTTTTTTTGTCCACGAATAGTGTGTGGACTCACCTTCTGTGCCGTCGGGCTCGGCCTGCTCCTCTCTTTGCTTCTGCTTGAACTTCATGTTGCCGTAGTGCATGACGGCGCCCGTCAGCTTGTAGATTCCCAGTTTCTCATCTGAATTGAACCCCAGGATGTCAATGGCTTCCTGCGAAGCACAACGTGTCGTCATATGGCATGCAAGGCACGCGACCATTCACAATATACGGTCGGTTTGAGGGACAATGTATCTGTTCCTCTAAAACTGAGGAAGCGAAGACTCACATCAGTGGCCATCAGCTCCTCTTGGTCATTAATGCTCGCCACAGTGAGTTCACCTTGGCTGATGAATGGGAAGTCGTAGGGGTTGGTTGTAATCAGCAGCTGTTCTGTTTAAAGAAATTTAAAAAAAAAATGATAGTCGTCTTTAGACATTCAGAATTTTCCTTGCGCTTGGCGTCGCGCCTGCACAATCCTCCGTTTAGCGAAGTGTTTTTTTTGCTTACCGATCAGCTCCGGCTTCTTGTTGGACATGATCTGATAGAAGATGTGGTAGCTCCTCTCTGCTGATAACTGGAATGTTACTCTAGATTTTTCCAGAAGATCTAAACAAATGAATGTGGATTACTGACATGTTTGACATGTGATATTTCGGGTTACATCATAATCTCACGTATTAAACTCACATGTTTCGATATCAGCAGAGGACAGTTTGCCGGTGGTTCCAAAGTGGATCCTGATGAATTTACCCTAAGGTTTAAAATATGAATAAAGTCCATGACTTGTGATTAATAACACTTACTACTGCCTACGTTGAAGTATTCCAAAAGGAAATACTCCGAGTTCTCAGTCTGTTTCAGACTGTTCGAGCCAACTCACGAAGCGGGACGAGTTGTCGTTCCTCACGGTCTTGGCGTTACCGAAGGCTTCCAGCAGAGGGTTGGCCTGGATGATTTGATCCTCCAGGGTGCCCTAGAAAGATGATATTTTGAAGTTAGTTTGTGGAAGTATAATCTTAGAGGAAACATATCACAGCTGAAAGGCCGAGCTGCCCATGGCAATGCTTGGATGAACCGGTGTGATCAGATGATTTGATTCTCCTTGATTCCATACGACATTATAGTGAATAATAACCCATGATGGAAGGATATTAATTAGGGCTCAGCACTTAAGTCTCGTAGACCAACCTTGGTCTTCTCGGCTTCTTTCTGCTTCTTGTCTCCAGTAGCTGCGATTGTCGCAAAGTACTGGATGACGCGTTTGGTGTTCACAGTCTTTCCGGCCCCGGATTCTCCGCTGGGGAAGGAATTGGATGATTACTTTTATTACCAGCGACCCACCTTATGGATACAAGTTATTTGAAGGTTTCCGTACATTCAAAATAAACACCATTACTGACTGTGTTATGGAACTATAATCATTTACAGATATTTTGTCAAAGGTTTACACTTACGTAATCAGGACGGACTGATTTTCACGATCTGTTTAAAAGGAAAAAAATAATGATACTGTATCTCTCGAGCATGTCTTATATTCATGTATGTACTTGACTATATATATTATTTCAGTTTTTATATTAGATAAGGAAACAATGTTTCTTATCCATTTTTTCCGTTTAGTAGTACAAATTAAACATGCCCAGAACGTTAGGTCCAGAAGAAGCTCACCGGTTAACATGGCCTGATAGGCGTTATCAGAGATGGAGAAGATGTGTGGTGGAGCCTCCTGGCGCTTCTTGCCCCGGTAAGCGTTCACCACCTCCGGGTTGTAGACGGGAAGCCACTTGTAGGGGTTCACGGTGGCGCAGAACAACCCGGAATAGGTCTATAGGGAGAATAGTTGGACAGTTACCCAGTCTGTATGTTGGCCCCGGGGCAGTTGCTTAGAGCTTTTCTCCGTTTTGGTGCCACAAAATGCCAAAATTGGCTCCACAGGAGCTTAAACTTACGTAGATCATCCAGGCTGCGTAACGCTCTTTGAGGTTATACAGGACGGACGGTTCGTTCAGGTGGGTCATCATGGCCATGTCTTCAATCTTATCGTACTTGGGTGGGTTCATGGGGAAAACTTCATCGTCTTTCACTGTTACAGTCTGCAAAACGTTATCAAAGATTGTTAGATGTCTCTAGTTAGAAAGCAGAACGTCCCCCTTATTTTTGGTGTAAAACCCCCTCCTTACGGTGTTGTCTTCTTTCTTGACGGTGACTTTTCCACCCTCTCTGCTCTGAATAACGCCCTTCACATACATCTGCTTTGGGTCTATCACAAAGTAACAGGTTTTGGCGTCAAACGGTCGGTTCTGGGCCTCAATCCTCTCCTTTTCCGATTTTCGGAGGAATTGGGCGGCCTCCCCAAATGCAGCCATCTCACCGTCCCCCATGGCTGGTGTTTACTGCAGAGAAAATGAGTAGAATAACCGGGAGATTAGCCCCGGAGCTGCCATAAACCTACACGGCAATCTATGGATCCTAAAAAATATTGTAGATTAGAGAGGAAAAGCTTCTTCACATTCAGAATAAATTTAATTATTTTATAACAACTCTTTATGTCCACTGTGGCACAAACTGTTAAATTGTCCTGGTCTCTGGGGTCACATGTATAGTAATTTAAGCGTATTATATTAAATTTACTGAAATATCCTTTTTTTGTTCCATGGAAGATGTATAAAAATAGTTTTTTGGTATATGGTTTTCATTAATGTTATTAGTCGGATACATAGGGCAACTTACCTTTAGTATCCTTCCCAGGTGGAAAAATGTGAAAAGGAAGAAAGCTGCGGGGAAAAAAACAGGTTGTGTTAATTTTATTAAAATGGTTAAAGTTGTAAAAATTAATTATTTGAAAATCCCGAATAAAAATGCCTAAGGCTCGGTTGCTGGAATGAATATCGTGTTAATCCTTAAATATTTTTATTAGCGTTTCTGAGTGCACTGATATCTCGCTGTATCTCGAAGGGAAAAGAACTGCCGCAGCTGCTGACGTATAATATAACATATAAAAAAATATATACGTAATTCAAACCACATTTCTGGGTATTTTTGAAAAGCTGAAATTAAAGATTGAAAATAAATTATATTTAAAATATTTAATTTAAAGATTCATTTTGCATAATTGTTGCTAAGGCTGATTTTAAGAGAATTGAAACCCAATCAGAAATCCGACGTTTAATTTATGGGACTTCCAGAATACCCTTTCAATATATATATATATATATACCTAAAAAATGTATATACGCAGCTTTTTTATTTTACATTTTGATACGTTTTTAATGGGGCGATCATTCGATTCTTCAATCTGATTTGGCGCTTCAAACACCATCGTCCTCTATCTAAGCTTTGAATATTTAATATATTAAAATTACACTAATATTTTACCTACCCCAACTTAATCCCTGCCAAAAAAAATGCATTCAAATTTTAATTTTGAATACCCCAAACTGGGATTTTTGTTTAAAAAAAAAAAAAATTAAATTAAATTTTAAAAAAACTAAAAAAAACCTAAAAAAAATAAAATTACAAATTAAAAAAAAACCTAAAAAAAAAAAAACCTAAAAAAATAAAATACAATTTACAAAAAAAAAAAAGTTAAAGACTTGGCGCTGTTGGTCTTCTGGTCCTCATGAGACACAGACCCCGTGGGACTAACTTACCTCTAGACGCAGAGCGAGTGAAGGATAGAGTCTCTCTGATTCCTAATCGCATTTATACCGTAACATCTGCTAATTCAGCAATATCGGCCCCTATATTTGGGCATTAATATTACGAGCCCGCGGTTGTTAATTTGTCGATGCTATCATTTCACCCGCGTCGGACGCTGGATGATATAAGATACGGCCGGTACCCCCCTGGCCATATGGAGGAACCATTTTTGTTGTGTGAAGTTTTTATGTCGATGATCCCAATATAGAACTGCGATTTCAAGCAGAACTGAATCTCGATAGAATGTTTCTGTGGACGAGAAGGAAATTCCATAATATTTTTCTCTAAATTTATTAACGTTCCGTGCAGGGTATCGTTTTCCGCGGCCGAGGAACAGATGCCCGCGTGTTGACAGTTGCTACGTATAAAATATCTCGCCTGCAATCGCCCAGAAAAAAAAATGATAAGATGTTTCGCACATGCAACCCCATCGCACGATTCTCCCCGCTATTCAGTCTTTATTTTAACAATATTAGCTTTTTTCTTAAATTGTTGGAAAGCAATAAAAAAAATCACCTTTGGGTACTAGACCAAGCAGTGTTAGGATATATGGATTTTCTTATATGTAACTAGTGAAATATTTGGTTTTATTAACCCCCTTCGCGACAAAGACGGTACATGTACGGGCTCACAAGGCATTGTCATTTAATGGGTTTAAGGACAACTCGTTGTCTATAAGGGGTTAAAATTAAAATTTTGCTTTCAGATAATATTTGGATTTGTTTCCTTATGACTGGGAAAGAAATAGATTATAATGCACAATATTATGATTCTAAGATGCCGGTAGATCGGGACTTAAATAAATGATGGCCCCCACAATCTGGTGCCGAGTATTCCATGTGAGAAGGAATTAAAGATATTATTTTAGGAGTTTACGATTTTACCAACAAATTTCGTTGCGAAATCGACAACTTCTTTTTTTCCCAACTACATTTTGTAAAAAATTCCATAAGGGAATTTAAACACAAATAGGACAGGAAAATGGTTACCCTGAATCTAAAACGAGCCCAAAGGACTGATTGAGGTTTGATGGCCGATTAGACTGGGTGAAGGGGTCCGATCTGCCGGCTTGGGGGCCGGTATACAATACAGGGTTTCTGCCTTGGGGTGTCGGAGCTGTAAATCCCGCTCGGTGTACGACAAGCCGCTGCTGTCGGCATTAAGAGATAAGCGTGCAGGGATCACGTGGACGTGGAGATGATTAATCTCAGACAGGCTTTTGGCTTCTCTTGGCTCGTAGTCCATGGCATGCGAGTCTACGTTATTCTGAAGGTTCTCACTATACGGTCCGTGGACCCCCACTTAGATTATTTAAGGCTACTCTTGCCCAAAGTTGGTACATTTAGTTTGGACTAAACCTCTGTGATCCCCTAAATGTGGATCTTGTTGGGATTGTAGTTATTGTGATTATAACTCATTTTTGGGGTGAAATATACGTTGCGTTGAATTCTTTTTTTTTATTATTATTATTATTATAAATTCCCCGGTTTGCGTTTTGCTTCTCCGTGCTGTCGGGTCACTCGTCAAGGGCGTTTGAATTAACATCTACTAAACATAGGCTCCAACATGCGGTCGGAATTAGATCAGTTTAAGTGTTAATTGTACTTGTTGACCTTGAAGTTGGAACTTAAGAAACTTTTTTTTTTAAATTGTTAGATTTTCTCTGTCTTTGGTATTTTATAAATAACAAAAATAAATATTTTATTGCAGCGTATTTACATTAATTTGACCTTATAAATACCGGACTAATGTTATGTTTGATATCATCTTTTACTTCTTTTTTTTTATATTTTTTTTGTGATTTTTTTTTTTTTTAACGTGTTTATTAAAAACATGGAAAATGATGAACTACATTTAGAATCTAAAATGTCTTTTTCAGGAAGTGGGTTAAGTCAGGACACGAGCTTCTGAAATCTAACACTCGGGCTTCTCTGACTGGTGATCTGTTCCATGTCAACACTATGCTCTAAGTGATATGGAGACCATCACTCAATCGGCGAAACATATTTGCTGTTTATCAGTAAACTGTGCAAAGTAATCGTCCTTAACCCCTTAAGGAAAATGGACGATCCCTAAACCCATTGAAAACAATACATTTTGAGCCCGTACATGTACGGGCTTTGTCATTAAGGGGTTAAGCACTCCCTAAGAGCGCAGCGAGCAGGAAGGGCCCCCCTGGACGGTCAGGAAGGGGGAACATGACTGCTGTCCCCCTGCCTGGGGTCAGTAGTTCATGGTCCGGTTCAGGATGTGGGTTGCAACATTGTTGCTTTAATGTACTGGGGAGGAATAACGGGTAAACTTTCCTTGTTCTGACCTTCAGTCATTTGACACTCTGGACGAGCATCCCTCCCACCCTCCCCTGTTTTTCTGTATTTGTTGTGATCTTTGTTCCTGTGCTGGTGTCGGTTTTTCTTTTCTTTTAGTCACAGCGGGAAGTCATGGCTGCACCTTTGCTTGGAATATCCGGTGGCTGGAGAAGACTTGGGGAGACGAGTTCTGCGGAGGCTGATGGTACCCAGAACGAGAGCTCTTGGTAATGTTTGGGGTATCTGCCTGTCGGTAACACGACAGCTGGCAGGATGGTTATGTTTATGGTTACAATGTGCTGGTTCATGATGTTTAATAAAGCTGTGGCCAATGCCCTTACCCACAAACTGTGTCGTCTTCTCTTTGGGTGGGGATGTGGGCTTTGGTCATGCTTGGTTTGGTGGCTTGGGTCTAAGCAGTCAAGCGGTGTTA
This sequence comes from Spea multiplicata, assembly GCA_009364415.1. Lineage (NCBI taxonomy): Eukaryota > Metazoa > Chordata > Amphibia > Anura > Pelobatidae > Spea > Spea multiplicata. The sequence continues at coordinate 11,113,186 of VKOC01000010.1, forward strand.
GGATCCAACAGGAAGTAAGTGTTGCTAAGGGAAACTGCTTCCCCCAGTCTAGGGAAACATGCTGATGCCATTTACAGCGATTTACTTCTTATGAAATATTCTTTAAATCTCTGCGGCTGACAGGGATAAATGGGGACACGCGTGTGGGTCGTTTTATTTATGTATTTTGTATCTGGAAAGCTTTATTGCCAAGCAGGAGAGATGGTGATAATCTTTTAACTGAGCTACCAAGCCAGGCTCTCCCCTACCTTCCTAGATCAGAGCGGCGTGTATAAAACTCTCTGCCCAGCGTCCACGTCTACTGCCAAGATCATTAAGCTCTCACCGAGCGGCTCGGAAGTTTGCCTCCAGCTGCTCAAACCAGTAGCTTCCAGTTCATTGTGGGCTTTGGTGCCACATACTGGCCACCTGTGCGCCATTACAGTATTTACCCCGTTTGTTAAAGGGTTAAAGGGTTTGAGTGTTCTCTGCAAAGGCTGCATTTCTCATTATATGAAAATTAGCTCATTTTATGTTGGCCTCCCGGTGTGATGAGAATAATTATGCTTTTATATTATTATTGATTATAATATGAATACAATTATTATTATTATTATTATTATCGCTTATATCTGCGTTGTACCCGAGGTTTATACAACTGCCACTCTCTACGAGCGAAGTTAACCAAATACTGTACTTTTTTTTATGCGATACAGTCCCTCCGCTCAGACCGTGGCCCCCCCGGCCCCCAGTAACTCAGCCCACCAAAGCCTTGAGATTTAATAGCGTCGATAAACTCATTTTACATCACGCCAACCGTTTTAACGCGCATTAGTAACATATAATTTGTCGCCTTCTCGAATGTCTGCGTCTTAACTGCCAGCGCATCAAATCCGACGGTGATCAACAGGAGCGGGACTGCCGCGTCGGCACATTCCCAGGTGGGTCCCTTCAGTGATGCTCCCCAAATATAGATGGCTATATTGCTGTATTTGCGAATCGTCGCCGTATATAAGGAGTCTGGATACGCGATGTTATTCCCTCGGGGTCTCCCTGCTAGACGAGGTAAGCTTGCCAGAGAAATCATCGAAATGTATATTATGTGAAACGCGACGGGAAAACTGATTTTTAATTTTAGGAATTTTAAAACGTTTTAGTGTGTGATAGAGTCCAATTCCACAGCCAAATGGTATAGGTATGTATATATATATATATATATATATATATATATATTATATATATATATAATATATATATATATATATATATATATAAAAGTAGGAAAGAAATTTAGTTTGTTTCATTAATTACTTTTTCAATATTTGGACAAAACAGAAAATAGACAAAATAATTCATTCTGTTTAGAATAATTTATTGAAATTATTATTTACAGAATATTTTAGTGAAAGTAATTTCAAGCAGCTGTAACCATTTTTTTTCACTTTTTTTAAATTAAAATAAAAAAATACATATATATTTAGTGCTGAAATCCATGGTTTTCCAATATAAAATAAGAGTAACAAAAACATTGCATGTAGAATTTTATAATGGTGATTCTTGGTATATTGGGTTTTTTTTATATGTTCTATATGAGCCTCAGTGATTTATTTCTTTAAATACCTAATAATCTCTACATTGTGGGATTGTTTTTTAATTAATCTGTCAGTTCATAAAAGCGATTTGTTAATTCACTATTTTTTAGATGATAATCTTATAATAATGCTGTCCACATTTTGGTGAATTTTGTATGTTTTTTGTTTCTGGCGGGGGGGGAATTTGTCCCAATAATCCTAGAAAATATTAGACTGTTGTATAAATTGTATAAATAATATAATATAGTTGTATAAATCTGTATTTAACTCTGGAAACCGACGAAGAGTCTGATTTTATATTTGTTTTACGAGGGCGAAAACGTTTTTTGGGACGTTTTGGCGTTTGTAGCAAATTCTTAACCGGATCAATGAATTTCCATTAATCTGGGATCGCTTTACATATTCGGAGCAGGATAAACGGGTTATTTTGTTTCTTTTATAAATGTGGCGATTCACATGGATTGGGTGAAATATAAAAACGTTCATATTTTGGCGCATTGCTTTAATTTGGACATTTTTACAGGGCGATTGTGCAAATAGAATGGTTTCCCTTTACAAAAATTAGTGGATATTTTTTATTTTATCTAAAGTATCTAGAAAACTGTAAAATTGATGTTCCCGTGAAAAAATAACAAGTTTAGATGATGTGACCTCTCGCTGGTAACCATCAATGATTGATCGCTGATTAATGGTTTATTAAAGAAAACAGTTTCTTGGTTAATTGGGATTTTTGTGGCCGCTGTGTGCGAGTGTGTGCGCGCGAGAGTGCGAGTGTGTGCGCGCGAGAGAACGAGTGTGAGTGTGCACATGGGAGGACGAGTGTGTGCACATGAGAGGACGAGTGTGTGCGCGTGTTAGGACGAGTGTGTGCATGTGAGAGGACGAGTGCGAGTGTGTGCATGTGAGAGTGCGAGTGTGTGCATGTGAGAGTGCGAGTGTGTGCGTGTGAGAGGACGATTGCGAGTGTGTGCATGTGAGAGTGCGAGTGTGTGCGCGTGAGAGGCCGAGTGCGAGTGTGTGCACGTGAGAGTACGGGTGTGTGCGCGCGTAAGTGTGTGTGCGGGTGAGAGGATGAGTGCGAGTGTGTGCGCGTGAGAGCTTCACGTTACAAATGGAACCTTTCCTCAATTTTCTGTTTCTGGCGTCTAAAGCTTTGAGAATTTAGTGAATCGGGAAATCTGAGGGTCGTTACAAAGATTTAAATCAGCGGATAGAGCAGCGCATGCACCCCCTGATTGGTCTCATTTTACACTTTTTTCTTTTCTTGGTGTTAAATATATAATTTACCCTGAGACGTGGCTTTAATTATTTTTTTTGCTCTTACGGCGAACAATATTTACGTTATCCAATTTTTAGTAATTTTTTTTAATTTATTTTTTAAATAGCAAAACTACCGTAATTTAATACAATATCAGCATTTTTACTGTCTTTCTATTAATTAAGAGTAACAGATTATAAAGTGTTTAAATGAGATATGATGGGCAGTTTTTGTGCGATCCTTTGTGTGTATTATTAAGGTGACTTGTATGACCGATAACATCGATAACATTCAGTCCGGATTGGGTGAAAATAGCTTCCGCTTTATAGTCTTTTATTGCCCCTTTCATTCTGCACCAGGAGGGGGTCCGGTGTCTCCGTTTACCCGCCGAGCAATGTGTAGAGCGCTATTGACGGTCTTTGGAGGACATCTTGTGGCTGTAACGCCGCACGGCATTTCCTAGACAGCTGTCCTGCTGACCCATTGTACAGCCCTACGGAATATGACGGCGCTATAGAAATTATTAAACGAGATCCACGGGGGGATTCTTACATCTGATGGGGTCCAGAAAGCACGGCCAGCCGAGGGAAGTTAAAACCCCGGCTCTGGAATAATTCAGTATTAGATTAACTCTTTCAGGAGGGGTCACTTAAGAGATGGAAATATCCCATCAGACATCAAAGGCCCCAAACCAATTAAAATAATTGTGTATTTTCTAATCAGATTGCCGGTTATAAAATGCGTTTTTACATCTATTTGTATGAACGTAGTTGTGCTTTTTGTTTTATAGCGCTGAGTTTGTATGTCGGGAGTTTATATACATTTTATCAGCTGCCATCGCCGTATATTCATTATATAAGTAACGGTACCCTGTATCACCGCCTCGGCCCACGTGGCGGAAGAGAATGAACGCGCTCATTAGCGTGGGGAATCATTCAAGGAAAATGAAACGTCACACGTAGCGTTGCACCTGCGCGGTTTTTATTATTGCACTTTGATCTATACACAAGCTACATACATACAAAGGCTTTCAGTTACACGGACAGTCCATATTGTATGAACGCCCGTGACGTCCGTCTTCTCGTTACTCTTCTGCTTTCTGCAAACAAAAACCGAAAGAAACTTTGACTTCTAAATGCAGCGAAGAAAACTTATTATAGGATACCGGATCGTTAGCGGCGGGAGCAGGGGCTGCGTTGCTTCCGGAAAATAGTTTTGTTGGCCACCATGCCGCCATATATATCTTTCGCCTTCAGTTATATATAATCAGCGCTCATGTAACGGCAACAAATACATTAAAAAGCGCATTCTATGTATTTTTAATGTAGTAATTAACAAAACTGTAAAAAAGATATTTAATAACCTTGACGTTATCATTTAGTGGCGATTTAACTAAATAACAGGTTTTTATCAGAGAAAAACGATCGTTTTGTGTAGAATAGGTGCATAGAATGTTGAATAGGTGGTAAGGAGCGAGCTTTGTCTTTGTAAAACGCGATTGGGCCGTCGGAAGGCGCTGTTTATCCTTAAAATGATAGTCAAGCCCTGGATACTAAGAGGAAGGGCCGCCTGACTGGGCCTAGTCTAACAGAAAGCTTGCTGGCCAGGTCTTAGGGGTCATGTAAGGGACACCCAATGGGGTTCCTCGACCTGTGGGGTGGGGTTTTGGCTGTCTATTTAGGGGACCGTTTTTCCCGCCATTAGTCAGATTCTATTGACCAGCGCTTAAAGCAGTGAATCCTCGCCCTCCCTCCCCTTTTGTCTCCTTAATTTGATTTTTAGTTATGGCGGATGTTTTGAGATAGGTATGCTGCGTTTTATTGGTTGTTATACCATCAGTTATGTTTATTTCAGTTTCTCCACAGGTTCAGTCCCTGGGGGAACGTTAAAGGGTAGGGTGTTCCGACCCAGCGGTCTCCGTATGGTATTTGGCGGGATATCCCTACAGAATGTTATCTGGTTTTACATGTTGTGTATGCATAACCTCATATATCTCATTTCTTGCATTTGTCACAGTAATAAAGCGCTGTGGCCTTACACTTTTTCCAACGACCTCACATCTCACGTGTTTGTAATATGTGTTCAGCTGAATGCTATAGATCGTGCCCGAGTCAAGATTCTGTGGTTATTAATCGAGCGCGGTTACCTTGCCGATGTCCCGGCTCTTGGCTCTCAGTTTGTTGACTTGTGATTCTGCGATATCCGCGCGTTCCTCGGCTTCTTCCAGCTCGTGTTGGGTCTTTCTGAATCTGGAGAGGTGGACGGTGGCTTGTTCCTCCTGAAACCGACGGATTGGGGTTCATATCAGGCCTGTAACTTACTCTAAAATATCAGGGGTTCTCAAAACTACCTGGATAGTATTTCTAGCAACCAAAACAGGACATTATTCTTAAGCGTTTATTATGATAATTCCGTTTTTATCAAATATTTTTGGGGCTGTATGTGTTTATTTATGCCGGTGATCCAATTTATTATACTCCTCCTAATTCTAAACTAAGGTCGTTTATTTCGTCAGTCTTGAGGATAACGAGTAAAGGCCTCGGATACTAATTGATAATTTCAGTAACCATGGTGACGGCTAAAAGAAGACATTTTTTATTTATTTGATCGTGAGATAAGAGCAATGTTTTTGGAAAGGTCCGAGGTCGGGGGAAGAGTTTAATACTCACGGTCTCCTCCGCCTGCCTCTTGTACGCCTTCACCTTCAGCTGCAATTTGTCTACCAAGTCCTGGAGCCTGAACACGTTCTTCTTGTCTTCTTCAGTCTGTGAATTTTGAACACAAGTTATGGAGCGGATTCCTTTACCCGCGTCTAAAATTCAGACGACTAACCTATGGTCCGTGTATTTTACATAATTACCCACCTGGTAAGTCAGTTCCTTCACCCGCCTCTCGTACTTGCGCACACCCTTGACAGCGTCACTTGATCTCTTCTGCTCGGCTTCCAGTTCGTTCTCAAGTTCGCGCACCTACATCATGGGGTGGAAAAATACAGAATGAAATTAAGCAACACTGTGGGTGAAAGCTAGACGTACCTCTAGAAAACTGTGTGTTGCCGTCTTATGTATTAAGATCTCTTGTGATGAGTGTAATTTGTTTGGTTTTCTAGATTAATTTATAAGATTTGCCCTTCCAGAAATCTAGACTCACCCTGGCCTCCAGTTTCTGGAGCTGTTTCTTGCCTCCTTTCAATGCCAGCTGCTCGGCCTCATCCAGCCGGTGCTGGAGATCCTTCACGGTCTGATCCAGGTTCTTCTTCATCCTCTCGAGGTGAGCGCTGGTGTCCTGCTCCTTCTTCAGTTCTTCAGCCATCATGGCGGCCTAATGAAGTCAAGAAATGTTTCAAAAGGCCATGTCAATCTATCAATCTATCTATGTTAGCAAGGTGAGGCGTGAGAAAAAGGGTGCCTAAACTTACGTCTGTTATTGCCTTCTTGGCCTTTTCTTCTGCATTTCTAGACTCTTGAATGGCCTCCTCAACTTCAGATTGTAGTTGAGACACATCCGACTCTAGCTTCTTCTTGGTGTTGATGAGGCTGGTGTTCTGTTGGATGAATAAAGGTTACAACAATAAGATCACAGGTTTCCCGATAAAGACGTGTGTAAAAAAAAAAAAAAAAAAAAAGTGAAATCCACCAATGTTTGATCCAGCCTCACCTGGGTGTGGAGAAGTTGGACGCGTTCAGAGACATCCAGAAGCTCGTGTTCTGCCACCTTCCGAGAACGCTCTGTCTGTTCCAGGGCAGACCTAATCTCCTCGATTTCTACACTCAAGAGGTTAGTACGTCTTTCAGAAATAGCCAACTGTTCTTTTAGATCATCGCTGCATCTAAGAGCATCATCCAGGTGCAGTTGGGCGTCCTGCATAGAACAAAAGCTATGTAGTCATGGAGCTGGTTTTCACATGAGACATAATGAATGCTATTTTATACCAAAATACCTTAAGTTGTCCTTGCACGTTTCTGAGCTGCTTCTGGGCTTCTGCGGCCTGACGGTTGGCATGGCTGAGCTGGATCTCCATTTCATTAAGATCTCCCTCCATCTTCTTCTTTAGCCTGAGGGCATCATTCCTGCTCCTAATCTCAGCATCCAGAGAACTCTGCATGGACTCCAGAGCCCTCTGGCTGTTCCTCTTTATTTGATCAATCTCTTCATCCTTCTCGGCCAATTTTCTGTCGATTTCAGATTTAACCTGAGTCAACTCCAGTTGGATACGAATAATCTTTGCTTCTTCGTGTTCCAATGAGCCCTGTACGTGAGAAACATTTTGGAGAAATTATTTTAAAAGTTCTCTTTTTTCATTCAAACAGGGGTGGTTGTTACATGTCAAAAGTAAAACAATTCTACTTGCCTCTGCTTCTTCCAGAGCTGCCTGGAGGTCAGACTTTTCCTGCTCCACCAGTTTCTTGGCTTTTTCCAGCTCGTGAATTGATTTCCCTGTTTCTGCGATTTGTTCAGTGAGATCTGAGATCTCGCCTACCGAAACACAAAAAAACCCATTAATTTAAATATTGCGGCTTTAACAGAGCATTTATAAATGAGAAAGCAGTCACAATATCGCTTGGTCATTCTGTACTTACTCTGGAGGTTCTTATTTTCTCTCTTGATAGTCTCCAGCTGATCCAAGACTTCTTCATAGGAGTTCTTCATCTTGAAGACCTCTGTGCTCAGAGAACGAGTTTCCTTCTGAGATGACTCCAGCTCCGCCTGAGCTTCCTCGTACTTCTGCTTCCATTCAGACAGGACCTGAGCAATGTTATTATCAATATGAGTGTTACTAAGGCTCCACAAGGGCAGAACACTGATCTAATAATGTTTGGAAGTGGGCAATCACATTGCGCATTGGCCTCCATATTGAACAGACATAAATATGAGTTGTACCCATTGGTAAGGGTGGATAATAGATTAATTTCTATGGTCAGAACTGGAGGATGATAGGATATACCATGATTGACAGCAATTAATCAAGATCAGCTTGTTGATGTGACCATCCATTTGCAGTGGACACTTTCTCTTTCTGTGCAAACGAGTACAACTTTGCATGACGGGAAGAGTTTTTTTCCAACTGTCCCAATCCAGCCTGTCCCTCACATTAGTAATTACAGAAAATATAAACCTTGTCAAAGTTTTTCTGTTTCTTGTCAAGGGCCGCGCAGGCAGAGTTAGAACGCTCTACGTCCACCATCAGATCTTCCACCTCTCCTTGGAGCCTCTGTTTTGTCTTCTCCAGAGACGAACACTTGGAGTTGACGGCCTCAATTTGTTCTTCAGCGTCCTGGAGACGCTGAGCAAGTTTCTTCCTGTTATATTAAAGGACGGGAGGAACATTCATGATATATTCACAATCTATAGTTCTTCTCAATATACAGTATGTCCTTGGGTAGCTAAAAAAGGGAGCAAACCAACTAGATTAAGCAATTAGATGCAAACCTAGATTTTTATGGTACACATACTTGGCTTCCTCCAGTTCCTCTGTGCGTTGAATAGCGTCCGTCTCGTATTTTGTCCTCCATTGGGCGACTTCTCCGTTGGCTTTGGACAGGGCTCTCTGGAGCTCGGCCTTGGCTTCCTGCTCCTCCTCATATTGCTCCCTGAGCAGATCGCAGTCATGGCGGGCAGATTGTAGACCATGAGCGAGGGCGTTCTTGGCCTTTATAAGTGTAACACAACATAAGTCAGATTGTTAAGTGTAGAGTTTTAATGGAAACTACGTCATAGAAGTTGTGTGTACCTTTATCTCCTCTTCCAAATGTCTCTTAAGTTCTTCTGTCTGTTGTGTGAAAGCCTGTTTGGCTCTGCTCAGTTGAGAAATGAAGGACTCTTTCTCCTCCAGTTGACGGGAGAACTCACCTATGTGATAAAAACAGAAAATTAGTGCTAAAATATCTGTTGATACCTTTTCTGGAGCCATTAAGTATAATCAAATATGCTTTCTTCTTCGGATGGGGGTCCTAAAAGCTTTTGTGGCCCAATAAACAGTGTCAAACGAAGACTCCATGTTCTCTCAACCCAATATGGATATCCATTTCCCTCCTACTTTTTGATATCATTCTGGACAAGCTAATCAGCCAGACAGGTTTGTTACCTATCGTTAATCATTACCATTCTCAGTTTGAAGACGGGCTCTCTGGGCATTCAAGTCATTTATTATTCTGATGTGCTCATCTTCTTTAGTCTTCACTTCGTTGTATTGGTCCTCTAATGTTCTGCATATTTTCTCTAGATTTGCCTGCGATGAGATGTAAACACGTTATATATGTCATGTTACTCTTATCTCTCTCACTTCCTACTACTCGGTAGAACATATTTGATTGGTACGCACTTTAGCTTTGGAAACAGACTCCATGTTGCTGGCCAGGTCGTCGATCTCCATCTTCAGTTCGCTCTTCTCCTTTTCCAGCTTCTGCTTCACACGCTGGAGGTTATCGATCTGTTCTCCGAGTTCCGCCGTGCTATCGGCGTGCTTCTTTCGGAGAGCGGCGGATGTGGCTTCGTGTTGCAGGGTGGCCTCTTCCAGATCACGGCGCATTTTCTGGAACTCGGCCTCGCGCTTCTTGTTCATCTCGATCTGAGTGGAGGTTGCTCCACCGGCTTCTTCCAGACGCTCGCTGATCTCCTCGAGCTCCCTGGAGAGGTCTGAGCGCTGTTTCTCGGCCTTGGCTCTCGCTGCCCGCTCCGCCTCGATTTCCTCTTCCAGTTCCTCGATACGGGCCTGCAGAGTTTAATGTGGAAATTTATTTAGTCAGCGGTTCACAGTTTAAGTATGGACACCTGGTATAAGACAGCAGGAAGGCAAACACATGATTTAAGTCATATTCTAGATTTAACACAAAAAGAGAGGAAGCATTATCAATTATCTACTCAGCCAGCAGAAGCTCCATCTTCACCATTGCGTAGAGTATTGCTATTTCTGGGCAGTAGATGGTGCCATAAGTCTTTGGCATTGAACATCTAGAGGAGACTATTTGTGTTTTGGTACAAATCCTGAGCTGGTTATTGTAGCTTTTCTGAAGGAATGCTTAGTGTCTGATCACTGGAAGTCCATGATTTTACCTGAAGCTCCTTAATTTTCTTCTGTAGCTGGGCAGCCAGCGCCTGCTCGTCCTCTATCTTGCTCTGCAGTTGGTTGATCTCAAATTCCTTCCTGTTAAAACACAAGTGTTCAAAGAATGGCCCATCATTCACTTGGTTTATCATACAGAGATAATTATGAGTGTCTAATGATGTCATTATGTAGGAAAAAGCATGTTCCTGCGTGACAGCAGCCACCTATGATAATATAGACCAAGTTCAGGTGGCTGTAGGTAATAGTTCATTCTATTTAGGGCTAGACAGGTCATCAAAAAGTATTCTCTATGAAAGGCGTTACTTAAAAGTTATCAAAGTTCTTACTTTTTGACTTTTTCATCCAGTTGTTGTTTGTCGTTTTCCAAGTCCATGGTAGATTCCTGCGCCAGCTTTAGATCCCCCTCCAGCTTCCTCTTGGATCTCTCTAAATCCATGCGGAGCTTCTTCTCTTGCTCAAGAGACCCCTCCAGCTGATGGAGGATAGGAGGATTAGTTAACAGAGATGCAAGTTCATTCGCCTAATTTCCTGTAAAGCTACAACTAAGTACGTACATCATCCACTTGTTGTTCCAGTTTAACTTTGGCCTTGGTGAGAGTGTTGACTTTGTCTTCTTCAGCTTGCAGGTCATCCAAGGTCTGCTGGTGGGCTTCCTGAAGGGCTTTCTTCTCCTTAGTCAGTTTGGCGATGTTTTCATCGAGAACAGCCATTTCCTCAGTGAGATTTTTCACCTGTATTTAGATAGCAATTTGTTGAATTTATCTGAAAGGATATATTATAATATAAAGAAGTGTAAGTATGTGCAGGCAAAGACTAATTACCTTGTTCTCCGTGGCGTGTTTCTCCTTCTCAACCTTGGCCAATGTCAACTCAAGGTCGTCGATGTCTTTCTTCAGCTCAGAACATTCGTCCTCCAGTTTCCTCTTCTTAGCCGTCAGCTCAGCGTTGGATTCCTCTTCATCTTCAAGCCTCTCGTTGATCTCTTTGACTTTGGCTTCAAGCTGAATCTTGGCTTTGATGAGACCTTCACATCTTTCTTCAGCATCTGCCAAATTCTCTGATTCCTGTGGAGGATTTATATAAATATATTTTACTTATTTGTATTGTTTAATATATCACTAGGACTTATCATTATTTCGCTTTCTTTTAGTATATGGAGTATAATAAAAGCCTACATGTCTATATTTGTGGTAAGCGCCACATCTATAAATGGGAATACAAATATCAGTTGTTTGGGTCGACCAAGACATTTTTCATGTTTGTCTTCCTTTAGACAATATTTTAGTCACTCACAGATGTAACTTGAAGCTGTAGGTCATTCTTCTCTTGAAGAACGGAGACCATTTTCTCCTCAAGCTCCTTCCTTTTAGCTTCTGACTTTGCCAGAAGCTCTTTTGTCTTCTCAAACTCTTCCTTCATGTTTTGCATCTCCTTCTCGGACTCGGCGCTCTTCAGGAGAGGCTTGATCTTGAAGTAGAGCTTCATCCACGGCCAGTGCTTGACGTTCATGAAGGCGCGGATATTGTACTGAATGCAGAAGACGGACTCCCTAGAAAATAAAGTGGATGTTAATTCGCCATTCTGTCCATGATGTGTTTCTAGGTGATATTCATCTCATAAGAAAAGTACCTCCTCTCCATCATCCTTCTGAACTCCACTCTCATAAGGAACCCACGGCACATAGCCTGAGTACGAGTGATCAGCTGAGCTAACTTCTCATCTCGCATCTCCTCAAGGGTACCCAAAAGACCGGCTTTGAAGAAAACCTGTAAACCAAGATATTCTCCAGTGTAATTAGGAAATCTTCAACTCTGAATTTAAAGTCTAATTAAAGAAGCAATACCTTGGTGTGGCCAAATTTGTACTGAGTATGGTCAACATCAATAGAACCCAGAAGTTTCTCTGAGGCCTTCTTGCTGTCAATGAACTGTCCCTCGGGGATAGCGCTGGCATTAAGGACCTTGTAACTGTAGAGGAACAGATAAATTGATTTACTCACTCGCTGATTTATTATTTTGAATGCAGAACCTGCTGGTGCTCAAAAAATCAAATGTAATTGAAAATTTCTTGATGTAACATCATGAATTGGCCAAAAAAAAGTTGGTCTTATAACCAAAACCATACATTGGTTATAGGTAACTATGACGGAATGACCCATACCGCTGTTTGAAGTCACCGTAGAGGATCCTGCTGGGGAATCCTTTCCTGCAAATCCTGATGCCCTCCAGCACCCCGTTACACCTGAGCTGATGCATGACCAGGTAGTGATCCATGGTACCTAAATAGAAATATATTAACAGTCATAATAGTGATCAGCACCTTAGGCCATTCCAAGGATACATTTCTTCCCTTAAAAAAAAATGGTCGTCGTAACTCACCGGGGGTCTTTGTCTCATTGGGAATCAGACAACGTACAAAGTGAGGGTGAGTGCTCCTCAGGTTGGTCATCAGTTTGTTCAGATTCTCCTGTAAAATGTAAATACAGAAGATGTCAACTTAACCTAATAACAACGTGAACTTAAAACGAGGAGTAGAATTCACTCAGAACATTCTTTTACCCTGAAAAGAGCAGACACGGTCTGGAAAGAGGAACCCTTCTTCTTGCCACCCTTTTTGCCACCAGAATCTACAATAGAGCAAATATTGTGTAAAGCAGTGGCAATAACCTCAATATTGTATACAATAGAACTAGGGAGCGATTATGGGGGGGCAGGTATATTGATGATGTAAAAACAATCTCTTAACCATGACTTAGTACCTGCGTCTGTTCCAGAATATGCAGAATAGAGGAATGACAGAAGCTTCACAGAAGCCTTCTGGTAGAGCCCAATGACGGTTTCATTCAGCGGGTCCTTATTCTTGTCGAGCCACCCAGAGATGTTGTAATCCACCGTCCCGGCGTAGTGGACGAGGGAGAAGTGAGCCTCTGCCTTGCCTTTGCCTGGTTTTGGCTTCTGGAAGTTGTTGGATTTGCCGAGATGTTGGTCGTAAAGCTTGTTCTTGAATGAAGTGTCTGTTGCCTTGGGGAACATGCACTCCTCTTCAAGGATGGAGAAGATGCCCATCGGCTGGAAATAATAGATAATGCAAATGGACATTGAAAAGGGTGGATTATAGAATAAACCAAGTAATTTAGCTTTTCTTGTATGATAATTTCATATTTCGTTTTACAATGGATCTGCCCTGGGACTTTGTGTGGACTCCATTGGCATTGGTGCGTTACCTTCTCAATAAGCTCGATGCAGGCGGCCAAGTCCATGCCGAAGTCGATGAACTCCCACTCGATCCCTTCCTTCTTATATTCCTCTTGTTCCAAGACGAACATGTGGTGGTTGAAGAACTGCTGCAGCTTCTCGTTGGTGAAGTTGATGCACAGCTGTTCCAGGCTGTTGTACTGTTTATGGAAAAGTCCAAATTGTTCAGATAAATAAGAGACTTAATGTCACGTTATACACCTTCCATGCCGATCATGGGTTATCTCTTTGTTATTGTTACTTACGTCAAAGATCTCAAAGCCGGCAATATCCAAGACACCGATGAAGTGTTGCCTTGGTTGCTTGGTGTCCAGCTGCTGGTTGATACGGATGACCATCCACAAGAACATCTTCTCATAGACAGACTTGGCCAGGGCACCGACCGAGTTGTGTACCTTTTAATTAATAATAATTCAGAGCTCATTAGAAGCCAGACTCAGAAAGCAGGTTTGAGCTGAGCAGATTTCAGTAAGGGAGGGCGATGTTGCGTTGGAATTACCTGTTGCACGGTTTGACCTTTGGTCACAAACTCATTCCCGACTTTGACTCTGGGGTAGCACAAGGCCTTGAGCAGGTCGGCCGAGTTCAGACCCATCAGGTAGGCAGCCTTGTCAGCCACTGTCAAGCAGTTTGAGAATATTGTAAGTAGGGCTCTTAAAGGAAGAAACCACCATCTTCTCTCAAATTATAATATTTGGCTTGTGCCAAAAACTCAAACCCACGTGCTTAACTTTGTATTTATTGCTTTTTTTGTCCACGAATAGTGTGTGGTCTCACCTTCTGTGCCGTCGGGCTCGGCCTGCTCCTCTCTCTGCTTCTGCTTGAACTTCATGTTGCCGTAGTGCATGACGGCGCCCGTCAGCTTATAGATGCCAATTTTTTCATCTTGGGTGAAGCCCAGGATGTCAATGGCTTCCTGCAGAACAAAACATCATGTTAACCTACACCTTCGTATACTTCACCGGATCAGACGTGTTATCCGTGGCATATGGTAAGTGTGCGTGGACGATGTAAACTTACGTCGGTAGCCATCAGCTCCTCCTGGTCATCAATACTTGCCACGGTGATTTCTCCTTGGCTCACAAACGGGAAGTCATAGGGGTTGGTAGTGATCAGAAGAATTTCTTAATAATAAACAAAAAATAAAACTAGTGTGATCATGTAAACAATTCCCATCATGAACACCACCTTGAGTTCCTGAAGACACCGAAGGAGGACATGTAAGATTCAAAGGGGACACGGCCGAGGAACTGTGCCCAACAGCAAATGGTGTCTCTTACCGATCAGCTCCGGCTTCTTGTTGGACATGATCTGATAGAAGATGTGGTAGCTCCTCTCTGCTGATAACTGGAATGTTACTCTGGATTTTTCCAGAAGATCTGTTGACGTAAACACAAAGCATTAAGACGCATTATCACTGCCGACCATACTTGCCCAAGTCCTTATTGGCGGTGTGGAACTTACATGTTTCAATGTCGGCAGAGGACAGCTTTCCTGTAGTCCCGAAGTGAATTCTGATAAATTTACCCTAAGCACAAAAATATATATTATTAATATAGTATATAATATTAATTTAAGGAGGGCAATAAACGGGCGGAGGATAGGAGTAAGGAGTCAAATATATTACAGCTTATGTATAAAAAGTGATTCTGCTGCAAGGTTTGAAAACTGATCTTATTGCCAAAGCAGCAAGTGGAATGTCCCAATCAACAGGACGTTTTATTGGTTGCTATGGTGATAAGACCGCAGCAGTGTCATTTTTGTGCATAACCCGCATTGTATAATCATTGTAGTCCGCGTATTAAACATATCGATCAGTTCCAGGGAAAGTATGACGCCGCATAGGACAATTTTCATGCTTTTGTAAATGTTTGGTAACTCACGAAGCGGGACGAGTTGTCGTTCCTCACGGTCTTGGCGTTACCGAAGGCTTCCAGCAGAGGGTTGGCCTGGATGATTTGATCCTCCAGGGTGCCCTGCGGTAAGAAATGAACCGGTTACCGTATGGGGTCCACGTAGCGGCCGTACGCTCGCGGCACAGACGGCGGAACGGCTGCAGAACGGCCGAAACATCTTATCGCAGAAGACGAGTCTCCAGACGCCCGTCTCGCACCTTATTTTTTGAAGCCTCTTCCTTCTTCTTGTCACCGACGGCTGCGATTGTCGCAAAGTACTGGATGACACGCTTGGTGTTCACGGTCTTTCCGGCCCCGGATTCTCCGCTGGGGAATAAAGGGATAAATCATGAGATCATCTCCTCAAGATACCCCTTTACTATCTCAACGTGGGACAATGTAAAGATGGGTCTGTTCATTTCCCCAGCATGGGGCATGCTGCCCTAATACCCCCCCCCCTCCCGGTAAGCCCTCCTACAGCCCCTCGGATGACACGCCGTCTTTGGTGGTTAACGAATCGTTAGAATAAAAATCCAAACTTTACGTACGTGATCAAAATAGACTGGTTGTCCCGATCTGTAATAAAACGAGAGAAAGGAGTTTTATTTCCATGATTTGCACAACAATTATTTTAAATGAACCTGAACTCCAGCCCTTATACTGAATACCTGCACCTGTCCAAACCCAAGACGCCCACCGTTAATGGATGAGCCAAGAGACATTGGGGCCGTTTTTCTAAATGGCAATTACGATGCAACATTCTGCTTGTGGAACATTCATCATGAAGCCCATTGGCGTGTTCCTGCTGATGGGTCTACACTTAGCACCGAGGACTGGCACTGCTCTTTATACATAGCTTGCCTTCTATTGTACAGTTATATAAACATGGCGGATGTTCCAGACTATACAGTTAGTTGATATCTATGTAGCTGGCGCTGTGATGCCTGCAATTATAGGATAACTCACCGGTCAACATGGCCTGGTAGGCGTTATCAGAGATGGAGAAGATGTGTGGTGGAGCCTCCTGGCGCTTCTTGCCCCGGTAAGCGTTCACCACCTCCGGGTTGTAGACGGGAAGCCACTTGTAGGGGTTCACGGTGGCGCAGAACAACCCGGAATAGGTCTATATGGAGAATAGTTGGACAGTTACCCAGCCTGTATGTTGGCCCCGGGGCAGTTGCTTAGAGCTTTTCTGCGTTTTGGTGCCACAAAATGCCAAAATTGGCTCCGCAGGAGCTTAAACTTACGTAGATCATCCAGGCTGCGTAACGCTCTTTGAGGTTATACAGGACGGACGGTTCGTTCAGGTGGGTCATCATGGCCATGTCTTCAATCTTATCATACTTGGGTGGGTTCATGGGGAAAACCTCATCGTCCTTCACTGTTACAGTCTGCAAAACGTTATCAAAGATTGTTAGATGTCCGTTCCGGCCTCTAGTTAGAAAGCAGAACGTCCCCCTTATTTTTGGTGTAAAACCCCCTCCTTACGGTGTTGTCTTCTTTCTTGACGGTGACTTTTCCGCCCTCTCTGCTCTGAATAACGCCCTTCACATACATCTGCTTTGGGTCTACCACATAGTAACAGGTTTTGGCGTCAAACGGTCGGTTCTGGGCCTCAATCCTCTCCTTTTCCGATTTTCGGAGGAATTGGGCGGCCTCCCCGAAAACGGCCATTTCAGCGTCACTACTCATGGTGGACGGCCTCCTGCGGACAGACGTTTACTGAGTGAGCGTTTCAAATACAGATTCGTAGCCTGGGATTTCTAGAAGCTTAACTATGGTTATCGTGGATCTTCAGAGTGGGGGCTATCCTGAGGCATCCACCAAATCTCTAGTAAGGGGACTTAGACTGCCCGCCGACCCAACGGCACGGAGCGGCTTCCGCGCCCAGGAAGATACCCTGTAGAGGTTCCATCATACATAACTAATCATACAGCAGACATTGTAACATTTCTTCATAAAGTCAAATCCATCTCAACGCTAGATTTCTAGCTAGAAGACTGTAGTAAATATTAGTAACTACGATCCCCTTGTGGGATAACAACAACATTTGTCCTTTTCTACATCTCACAATGCTCAGTACGGCCGGTTCGGGGGGACGTTTTACCTTTAAAGCTCCTTCAAGATGTAAAAATTTCAAAAGGATGAGAAAATGGAGCTGAAAGACAAGAAAAAAAACCATTCCGTTACCCAACAAATCGATGAACGATTCCTCCATGGACATAAACGAGCGGCTGGTAGAACCCGGGCGGATACTGGTTTCCATCTTGCCTTAAGAGGCAGCCACGTTGCGGTAGCACATGGGTAAATGTGGACAATATGGCCGACCCCCGAGGAAGACATTTTGGATGGGTGTTGGTAAAGCCACGACATCTCAATTATATTTAGGACGGGCAAAAAGTGGTTAACTGATGGGAAAAGTGAGAGTTTGGGGGTTTGTTTTAACTTATTTATCAGAAATGATAGTTTCTATACAGGTAACGGGGGGCTTCACTCCGACGGTTAACAAAGCATTAAAAGGAGTCACAACCTGCGCGATACGGTCTGTATTAACTATCCCGATCTATATATAAAAGGGAAATGCAATAAAATGAATCCAAACCCTGCAGGAACTGTAACCAAAATATAGAGGAGGCGACCCAGGCGTCTACCCCCCCCCGACTCACAACAGCCACTTACCTCTCGATGCAGAGCCGGTGAAGGATAAGGGGGGATCCTGCGTCCCAAACTGCTTTTATACCCCCACATGTGCTAATGCAGCAAATTCACCCGCTATATTTGGAAATTTTTATATCAAGCCGCAGCTGTAGGATCCTCCGGGGGGTCGTTCTGCGTGTCATTGGCTGCCCGGCCCACGCCATATGGACAAAACATGTTTCGGATGGGGTTTCAGGTCTCGTTAATTTGTCAGGGAAGCGACCTGGAAGCGCGACCGAGACCCTCGGCTTCGGTAATTACTCAGGGAAGCTCGAAAAAGCTTCCCCACAAACCTCCCAGGCAACGGGGCACGTTATTTTAGCAATGATGTAAAAAGGGGTTATTTTCTTGAAGGTCCGATGATTTAATAGACGTCGATTAGTATTTTTATCAACGTATAATTATAAAGCGAGGAATACATATTTATTATATATATTATCTGCGGATTTAATGATCACAGCTTGATTTTTAATTGGAAAGTCCTGTTAATTATGTTTTTTTCTTCTTCTAATATTCTTTTTTTTTTTTTTTT
>VKOC01000011.1:3339-26367 GCA_009364415.1 Spea multiplicata
TATATATTATATACTCTCCCGTATAACTAATCCCGTCCTTATAATCCGTTATATCCCTGTATATTCCTCATATTATCGTTCATATTACGGAGTTCGTGGTGGCATTTGAGACCCTCGGCTCCAAGGGCCGGGGATCTTGCTCCAGGGGCCGGGGATCTTGCTCCAGGGCTTCCGCTTGTATAAAAGGTTTGAGTCTCTTCTTTTGTGTCGCAGGGTGGTGGTCTGGACGCGGTGAACGACCGGTTCCCACAGCAGTCTCCGGCGGCGCCGATGCTGATGGATCAGAAGCCTAACCTGTATCCCCAAGCTTATCCCTCCCCCAACCCGACTCTCGCCAACCCCTTCTCCCCCATGGCCAGGCAGAAGACCGCCTATGGGTCTGTTCCGGTCCAAGTTCCTCCGCCTCCGCCGAGGGGAGCGTACCCAAACGCCATGAACATGCAGCCTCGGCAGATGCAAGCGCGGTCGGCTTCCGCCTCCAACCAGCTCCGTCTGCAGCTGCAGCAAAGGCTACAGGGGCAGCAGGTAAGGAGCACCCCGAGAGCCTGGAAAGGATCAAACACGGGGATCCCTGCTGGTACAGGTTTAACTGGCTACATAGGAGGTGGCAGTCTGTGTGCAAGATGCCGGCGGAGTGACCAATGCAGAGCAGTTTTAGGATATCTGAAGAAGAGCCCTCTGAGGTCTCAAAATTATGTAATTTCACCTTTTTTTTTGTTGTCCGATAAAAGATATCAAACTTAATTTATTTGGGCAGAAATGCTGATAAATATCCCTTTTACACCAATTTCACCTCACTTGTGAAACTGCCCCAACTCCGGTGGCCACAAGCAGCAGCCAAGCTTAACACCCCGCCTGGGGTCTCCAGGATCCGAGCCGGGCTTTGGAGAACAAGCTAGATAGTCCTGAAAGTTTATCTAAAGGTTGCCGGCTCGGCAGCCGGTGTGGCGCGGTGGTTATCGGTATCGATGTGATATATAACGGGTTTGTTTGTTTTCTTGCCTCCTGGAAGATGTTACACCAGAACCGGCAAGCCATCCTCAGCCAGTTTGGCGTCGGCAACGGAGTGCAGATGGGCATGAGACCGGGCGTGCCGCAAGCCATCACTCCTCAGGTAACGCTGCCGGGGACTCTGTGCCAGAGGCCGGGGGCGACAGATCGGCTGCCGACAGCCTGATTCACAGTGCCGGGATTAACCCCGGCGGTGATAGATGGGCTGCTGGGAGGCTGATGTAAAAGAGCAGGATTATCTCCGGCGGAGGCAGGTCGGCTGCTGGCAGTCGGATACACAATGCCGGGATTAACCCCGTTGGTGACAGATCAGCTGCCAACAGCCCCGTTCGTAATGCCGGGATTAACCCTAGCGTTGGCAGATCAGATTCTAGAGACCAGGACTACCCCTAGAGGTGACGGATCGGCTGCGTGCAGCGTGGTACGCAATGCCGGGATTAACCCTCGATTACAGCCAGCAGCCAGAATTTAACCCTCTAGATGGCCCTTTTCAGTTCCTGATGGCCAGAAGCAGCTGCAGTTCATTGGCTTCCACTTTGCCCAAACTCACCTGATTTTCCCTCGTTTCTCCCAGCAGCCGCCGCTCAACGCTCAGATGTTGGCCCAGCGCCAGCGCGAGCTGTACAGCCAGCACCACCGGCAGAGGCAGCTCATGCAGCAAAGAGCCCTCCTGATGAGGCAGCAGGGATTCGGGAACCTCCAACCCTCGGCTGGCCTGCCTGTCGCGATGGGGAGCTCCCGGATACCCCAGGCCCCCCCGCAGCAATTCCCTTATCCCCACGGCTACGGTACGAACCCCGGCAACCCACCCCCGTCCACCAGCCCTTTCTCGCAGTTGGCGACGACCCCTGAAGCTACGTTGCCGAACCGCAGCAGCACGGGTGGCGTTGGCGGCGGCATGGTGAACAGGGGCATGATGGGAAATGTCGGAGGACAGTTTGGCTCCGGAATGAATCCTCAGATGCAGCAAAACATTTTCCAGTATTCAACGACAGGTATGCGGAGCTAATGACCTCTCTGCTAATTCGATCGTTACAGGAGAATTTGCACCGTTTTTATTACTAGTATCGGTAAAAGAATACGTTTTCATAAATATTGCACTTTTTCCCCCCCCCAGTTTTTGTTTCTGCCCCATAATATAAAGTTTTCAGGCGGCTGCATATCAGCCGTTTCTATGATTCTCGCTCTGTTATCTGATCCCGATCTACTAAACCCCCCGACTCCTTATCATACTGCCTGTGGGGAACAGTAGAACGGCTCAGTCTTAATCACCCAGTCGGACTCTCTGATTAATGAAAGTCTATGAATAATTACAATGTATCATAACGTGAGATAAAGTTAATACTTACGTTGTATAAAAAAAAAATAGGTATCTAAGCTTTCGGCATTAATTCACCAAATGCTGGGTTTTTCAGCTGTAAATTGTTTCTTTGGCCTGCAGGTATCGGCCAGCAGGGAGATCCTACGTTTGCGCCGTCTTTGAGCCCAACCAGCCCCCTGATGTCCCCTCGCATCACCCCATCTCAGAGTCCCATGCTCCAGCAGGCACCGTCTACACCCGGGTACCAGTCTCCGGACCTCAAGACCTGGCAGGGAAACACCATGGGCAGCTCGAGGTGCGCATCCGACCCCAACATGGACCTTACGGTGTTAATAGAACAGGGGGGGTTCTCTCTGAGAAGATGACCAATGGCAATGTCTGTCTCCTGCAGAGAACCTTTATTATTATTAGTATTATTATTGTGGTTGAATATTTTTAGTCGGCTGCTATGATGCAATAACCAGAGTTTAAAAGGAGACGTAACAACGATGACGCTTAATGATATATTATCGTAATAGAGATGTTCCGAGGGTTGGTGCCCGCTGATGCCCACTGATGGCCGCTCTGGGTCAGTACATATCTCCTGGTTCTGGGATGTAGATATCGGGTGAACGTCTCTTAACGCGCAGATATTGTCAGATGTTACAAGGTCCAGCGGTGGTTCCGCCGTGCAGTCAGCGGCTTCCTTGGGAGCGTTTTTGGTAGCCACGTAACTCCATGGATCTCTAAAGCCGTCTCTGTCCCGTCCGCAGTGTGTTCGGGCCGGGGGCTCAGACGCAGCCCGCTCCCGGCCAGCAGGGAATGTACAACAACATGAGCATCACGGTGTCCATGGGAGGCGGAAACGCCGGGGTCCAGAACGTCAACCAAATGGGCGGCCAGATGCAGATGGGCTCCCTGCCCATGCAAAGCATGAACTCTCTGTGCACAGACCAGGTCAGTAAATCCACGGACGGCAGAACTGCAAAAATACCCCAAAAAAGGGGGGGGGAATCCATGCGGAACAATACAAAAGTTACTGATTATCCAAAAAAATACGGATTAAAAGAGAACCGGATATACGAAGCCTTCGCTTTAGACGGACTATTGTTTAATTAAATTATTTTTTTTGGTTAATTTTTTTTTGTTTTTCAGCAGATCAGTGACCCGGCCCTGAGACCCTCCGCGCTTTACTGCAACCAGCTCTCCTCCGCAGACCTGCTGAAAACGGAGGCAGAGACGGGCCAGGTAAATGAGACTCTAACAGGCTTGGAGGGGAACGCCTCGGCTACGATCTTTCCCCCTATCTAGGCAAGTGCCCCTCTCTACAGCCCTCTTTTGAGCGGTAGCGTTGCGTAGGAACGGGTCTGCCGGATATCTTTATTTGTAATGGCCGCGCATGCCTTCCCAAACCCACTCTCGCCCACCCCGTACCTCAGTGACCTTCTGGGATTTTAAGGAGCACCCCTAGGAGCAGAGGGGCCGTGGAGCAATTTATAACCTTTAAAATATTTTAAAAATACATTGGGGTTCTCCTTGTCTTGTTGCTTGGACCGTGCAAAGGACCACCTTGAAGGTCCTGGGGGCCAACTGAGCAAAGACTGCCAAAGAGCACCGATGGGCCCACCAGTTGGCCGCATGCTCTCATCTTTTCCGGGAGCATCTAACGGACCCCCCAATTGGTTAGTTAATCCTGCGGGGGGCTACCAGCATGATCTCATTTACCCCCTTAATATCATCTTTTCCGAGAGCATCTAACGGACCCCCCAATTGGTTAGTTAATCCTGAGGGGGCTACCAGCATGATCTCATGACCTTTCTAGCTGCCCCTGGGACACCCTGCATAAATCCTAAACCGAATCTTTAAGCACTTGGAAACGCGATGATGTCACTTTAAAGTTCTATGATGTCTCGATCGCGCATGCTGCCCCTTTCCCGATGGTCGTGTCAATTCCTCCCTTTTCTCAGCAGGTACAGCAGGTCCAGGTGTTTGCGGACGTCCAGTGCACGGTGAATCTGGTGGGAGGAGACCCTTACATGAACCCGACGGGGTCCATCTCGTCACAGAAGACCACCGGTCCTCAGACGCCGCAGTCTCAGCAGAAGAGCCTCTTGCAGCAGCTGCTCACCGAGTGACCTCTCGCGATCAGCCGTCTAATGATGGCGCGATGGAAAAACAGAACCGAGCTATAGAATTATATATACACGCCTATAGATATATATATTCTATATCGACTTTGCTGAGATCTTCGATATCTCAAACTGCAGCCATCCTTTTCGGGTCGGAATACCGCGGGGCAAAAAAAAACAAAAATCCTAAGGTTTGTGGAACTCTGAGAGAAATCCATTCTTTGCCGTTTCCCCCCGCGGATACTTTGTTCCCTCTTCGCGTTTCTCCCCGTCCCCTTCGGATCGCGCTTGGACAGCGTCGGACGTTCAGAGAGAGAGCTGCGGGGCTGGACAATCGGACCCTCCGGTCCCCTTTTCGAGCCAAATGACAGATGATCCTTATTTTTGTACGCAGTCGCTGTTATGACACTGAAAGGAACTGAGGGGGATTTTTTGGGGGGGTCTTTTTTCACGCCCATGGAGGAGGTCTCAGTTTCAGCTGGTTCTGTCACTGATATGGAACCTGGAAGAGTTGAGGAGGAGGAAGAGGAGGTTTCTGGGCGATTTACGGGTGGCGGAGATCGGGGGGTAAAGTATATATATAAATATCGAGGTAAAGCGCATCTTTGTTGAAGCTGAAGTGCATTTGTAGAGCTATTTCTGGCTTGTATGTACAATCATGGTCTTTTTTTCTGTGGGGGGGGGAAGCCTGCTACGCGTGTATTTTAGGGCCTGTTTTTTTAACCCCTTCGCTGCTGGCGCAGAATGTGGGGCAGCCCGCGATATTTTCACGAAGTTGATGAGTTTCTCGGAAAAAAAAACAACAACAAAAAAA
Source organism: Spea multiplicata (assembly GCA_009364415.1). NCBI lineage: Eukaryota > Metazoa > Chordata > Amphibia > Anura > Pelobatidae > Spea > Spea multiplicata. Next base: position 8,594 of record VKOC01000011.1, read on the forward strand.
AATGAACATTTTTCTTGACAATGGGGAACAATGGGGGGGGGATTGAAATAAGCGAATCATTGGATTTTTTGGAGTCAGTGGGGTCTGTCTGGCTTTCTAATAATACCAAAGGATAGGGTTCTCCCTTTCACGATGTAAAACATGCTCGCTCCTGTGTCCTACATGGCCCGCTTAGGGCCGCATCGGTAACTACACTACATCGGTATCTACACCTTTTGTTTTTTTCCAGCGGCCCTGGATACTCGGGCTCTACATCGAGGGTTCATCGGGCTTCGGACTCTTAATTTACCCCCTTAATATTTCGCTGTAGCAGATCCGGAACCGCAGAGCCACGTCAGGGGGGGGGTTTATTCACTAAACCAGGCGTTTGCAGGGGATTCGTCTTCTTAGCAATGCAGTTGTTAATTTGCAAACGTCGTCACGTGACATCATCACGCTAAAGGGGGGGGCAATTCCAACAAAAAGCTATACTTTTTATTTATTTCCGGGGTGTTTTCAAACGTTCTGATGCAGCAATGTAAAGATTTTCTATGCTCTGTCATTTTAATGTATAGAATGATTGCTTAACCCCCTTGGATGCATGGCAGAAGGGGGGGATTATGTTGCCCCCCCCATCAAAAAAAAAAATGCGCGCACATTTCTGTACGAAGCATCGAGTTTCTACGCTGTTTTACCCTGCGGAAAATATTGCACTTTAATTATTAACCCCTTAAATTTCAAGCTCTTATAACGACAGGGTAAAACGCGGGCATGTCTCACACACGGACAATTCAAAGATGAGGAATCAACAGGCATCGGCGGGGGGGGTTCTGTCGACTTGGGTGGAAATTACCGTACATTTTTAGAAGTTTTTTTTTAAAAAAAATAATAAAATGCATAAAAAAATGCATTTCTGCATTAAGCGCTACCTATTGGATGGCTTGATTAACCCTTTGAAAGCTGATATTTCCAATGCCTTGCTATGCAATTTGCCCTTGAGGCATGAATTTTTTAAAATTCAGTTAAAATTGCTTTTTTTTTATTTTATCAATTCCCCAAGTCAACAGACCCCAGCCAGTTTAATGTCCACGACACCCCCTACCGACCCCCCTACCATAAAAATCCCTACGTAGGTCCTTTTTTGGTTACCGCGGAGGAGACATCTACCCCAAACACTAACTTTGTGTACATACATAGCGTGTACCCGCCACCGAGCACTCTGGGTATATAGTATATATAATAATATATATATTATATATACTATATATGTATATAGTATATCGCAAGCGGCTTTCAGATGTCTAGTGTAAGAGAAGTACTCGCTTTCACCTGCTGCTAGGATCTTCTAACCCTCCAAACTCGCCATTACTAAGTCCGTAACAATGTAACTTATACTCAGGATTTTCCTACTGCCTGTAGCCTGCAGCGGTATCATGCAACAGGAATTTGTACTTTTTTTTATTATTATTATTTTATGTACATTGAAGGATTTTTTTTTTATTATTTAGTTGAATTTTTCTGGGAGGGGCAATTTTATTTTTTTATAGTCATTTCATATGCATTGTTTTTATTGTCTTTAGGTTCTTCACAGGCACTGCCTTCCCATCTTCCTTTTTCTGCTGCTCATTCCAGGTCATTAACTTCATTACCTCGACTTTCAACCCAACTCTTTTTTTTTTTTTTATTATAAATGCCGGAGGAGCATCCGACGCGTTTCACGTCCCCCTGAAATAAATTTAAAAAAAAAAAAAAAAATTAAAGGAAAACTGCTTGTCTCTCTCTCTGGAAACAACTGGGGCACCTAAGACTGGATGTGAGGCACGCTCGAATGAAAAATTAATTATATAAAATATACATTCGAACATCCTTCTATGTAACAGGAAATTGCAAAATAAATGCATTTAAATGTTTTTCAAATCTATTTGGTGATTTTCTGCAAAATTCAGGTTCTTTTTGCACTTTTTTTTTCTACTATATCCATTTTTTTTGGATACTTAACTGCTGTCTTCGCTATTTTAGTAACATTTACGCAGCCACGGAGTATTGCCACCCGTAGCGTAAACACCTCTTAGTAGAAAAGGCAGTGCCTCTGAATCAGGCTTAAGTAACTGAATTTAGTTGTTTTTTTTTTTTGCTGCTGTTGCAGGTATAAAACTAGCTGTATATAAAGATCAAAAATAACAACAGATTTTTTTTTTTTTTTTTTAACGTGGTGGGTGTTTTCCTGCTTTTTATCCAAACCTGACTTCTGAAACTTGTAAAATAACAGCATGTACTGATTTTTAATTTTTTTTTATTATTATTATTTTGCTCCAGAAAGGGCCTCGTGCCTAAATCCTACTGGTAAATTTAAAAAAAATAAAAATAAATAAAAATACTGGGCCCCCGTACCTTTTTAGCAACTTGCTAAACAAATGTATTCTTACATTTTGGAACGAGAGTCTTTAGCCAGCTGCTTTTCTTAATATATATATATAAATATATAATATATGTCTGAAAATAGGTTATAAAATTTTATAAGCCAATTTCCAAAAAAATATAAAAACAAAACAAAAAAATCCTGGGATTTTTTTAATAACCCCATCCCAATTATGAATAAAAATAGTAATTTAGCTGTTTTAGGGTAAATAAATATTTTGTGCCCTTCGAAAATTTGGGGAAAATATGTTTCATAAAAATGCTGGCTATTGATCAAATGGATGATTAAATAATTTATTGTAGAAAGACAACTGATCTTGCTTTTAATTTTGTAAGAAAAAAAAACTTGCATAGCAAAAAATTTTGTTTTTGGCTTCTATTTTCTCTACTTCTTTGTAGGGGGAAAAGGAAAGAATGTACTTTTAAGATGGGGGAATGATAAAAAAAAATGATAAAAAAAAAAACCCTTAACACCTAACAAATATTTCCAGTGTGGTTAAAAGAGCAATATATTTTGTTTTGTTTTATTTTTATTTTTTTTTTAGTTGCTCTGAAAACGTTCATTTGTTAAGGTAATGATACATTTAACCCCTTAAGGACAATGGGTGGTCCTAAAACCCATTGAAAAGAATGCATTTTGAGCCCTTACGTGTACGGGCTTTGTCATTAAGGGGTTAAGAAAGAGAAAAGAATGTAAAATGATTTATGAACCCATCTGACCTTTAGAGATGTTGGGGGGGAGGGCATATTGCTTACCTGACCTCAGGTGTGCAGGTGGGGCTTTGCCCTCTTTGTTACCGGAGATGTACCGCGAAGATGCCTCCGGCAGCGAGGGGGGGTTGAGGTGGCTGAATAATATGGCTTTTGCTGTTATATTATTGGCTTTGTTCAATGTTTAATTATTCTGTTTATTGTAAATAAAGTCATTTAAAATCCTGCTTTATTTCATTGCTGGGGTTATTACAGTGGGGGAGGGGCAGTTTACTCTCCCTGATACCCCCTACTATGAAAGAATACAGAAACTTGGGATAGCAGATAAGAAACTCAATCGCTCCTTGGTCCGGTCCCATAGCTTTATGTCTCTTCCCGTTCATGCTCAAATTCCTTCAAAGCATTACCGTCTACCACTTCTGCTGGGAGGCACTGGTATGTCTGGGAAGGGTAAGAGTGGCATATGGGGGGTTTAAGGGCTTTCTGTAGGCAGAGAGGCATATAGGGGGTTAAAAACAATATCAGGGATGCAGAGTGACATACAGGGGGTTAAAAAGAGTATCAGGGAGGCAGACTGGCATATAGGGGGTTTTAAAAGGAATATCTCGGGGCAGGTTGGCAAATGAAAGGAAATAAAAACAAAAAATGCATTTTCTCAATCATAGTTTTCATTAAATAAAAAAGTTTACATGAATTAATATCTACTGGTAAAACTTTTTTTTTTCCTATAGGGTTGTCTTATATTCAGGTTTTCTTTTTTCCCCAAAATTAATATTCACATTTTGGGGGGTCGTCATATAATCGAGCGAATACGGTGTGTATATATATATATATATATATATATATATAATAGTGTATATACACACACTGGCCACTTTATTAGGTACACCTGTTCAAATTGCTTAACACAAATAGCTAATCGGCCAATCACACAGCAGCATTTAGGCAGGTAGACGCGGTCAAGGCAACTCGCTGAAGTTCAAACCGAGCATCAGAAAGCCTCCGCCAGGCTGGTTAGAGTCACCACTTTGAACGTGGCATGGTGGTTGTTGGTGCCGGATGGGACGGGCTGAGTATTTCAGAAACTGCTGATTTGCTGGGATTTTCACCCAAACCATCTCTAGGGTTTACAGAGAACGATCCGAAAAAGAGAAAATATCCAGTGAGCGGCGGCTGTGTGACGGTAATGCCTTGGTGATGTCAGAGGTTCTCTCCCAGCGGGTGGCGCGAGGCTCTAGATTGGGCTGGGATCTGCGGAATTTGATGGCGCTAAATAAATCAATAAGATCTGACCTCGCGGAATAATGCACCATGTGACCCAGGAGAGAGTGCAGCGTTAGGGAATAATCACCTTTAACCAGCCTGGTTTTCAGCAACGCCACCAGAGGGAGCCGTTTTATTATAGATTCCTCAAAAAAAATAAAATATATATATACGGTATATACGATTATTGGGTTACTAGAAAACTGCAAGACTTCTTCATAGTAATTATATTTATTACGCAATCAATGCATCGTGGTGTTCGGGGAGGGGGTTAAACACACAAGCGAAGACGAGGCCGGTGTTAACCCCTTCATTATTTCTTTATGATTATTTCGATCTGAAGTCCCTCCAGTCCGCACAACGCTCTACGCTACCCTTTAACACCCCCCCAAGATGATGGCCTGGCGGCAGTAGGTAACCAGGGGGGGTTCATGCTGCCAGCAGTCGCTGGTAACTAAGAAGTGTTTAAATGCCAAGCACTTCTGTAGTTACAGCCTCATGCAGGAGAAGCACCTGAGCGCAAGGCTGGCTAAAACATCCCCTCTAGAAGCTCCAAACGGCAATAAGGGATAGGTGAGCGCCTCGTCTGGGGTTACAGCGGAGACAAACTGGATAAAATAAACATTCTTTGAAGGAAGTCCCGGTATTTCGGGAGCGCGGCGGCTGCGAAGGGGGCCGGGCCCCGCCGTCAGATTATCTCTCCGCCGTCACTTGAGCAGTTTGAGTCTGCGCAGGTACGGCTGCACCTGCTCCTTGGGGTACGGCCGCAGGGCGATGCAGGTGGGGATATTTTCCGGCTGTTCCACCCACGCTTTGTGATCGATGTTCTCCTTTTTCAAAGTCTCCGCCAGGCTGGTTAGAGTCACCTCGTCGGGTACCTAGGGGGAACAAAACAAAAAAAGGGTCAGCGTTTGGGGTCTTTAACAATAAAAACGAGGAAACGAGGACACAAAAGCATCAACTTTAACACCAGCAACAAATCTCCTTTCATCAAAGTTTTGTTGAAGGATTGGAAAAGAAACAGAAACACATTGACTTTTCCGGCTAATCGGACCCATTCAGCCTCTACCGCTTCTGCTGGGAGGCTGTTCCATTTACCTACCACCTGCTCAGTGAAGTAAAACATTACAAGCACATTTTCTTTGCTGAAGCGGGGTTCCCATAAGAATATCCATTAGGATACTTACCAAGCCGGCTTCCCAGGTATGTTACCCCCTCCCCAAAGATCCTTGGAACATAGGATCCTCACATTCCCCCACTGAGGGGTGTCAAGAAAATATTACCCCCTCCCCCCTATCCACTGTAGTTCTTTGAGGGTAAATTGGATTGTAACAACAATGATTTACAAACTGTCTCTCCGTAGCCGCGTCTACCTGCCTAAATGCCTAAAAAAATCTGGATACTGCTTCCCCTGTAAAAAGAGGTTTGGGGGAAATCCATGCAATTTTTGGGCAGGTTTTATTTATTTTAAAGCTGGCGTGGAAGTTAGAGGGTTAATAATTCCGCATAGGAGGCTGTAGCCGTGGCTCCAATAGGAGGAGGAGGAGTGTGAAAAGCCCCTCTGAGACCCCACTATCTGCGTGAAACCATCTGAAGAATAAAAACCGAGACAAACGGAAGAATTCCAGCCAAATCTAAAAACCTGTTTATGGATTACTTTTATTTTACACACATATACAATATACATATATATACCGCTCACAGGTCTGGGGTCACTCAGCTGTTTTCATTGAAACCAAGGGAATTTCTGGCTGTAACATAATTACAAAAGGGTTTCTATCCATCAATTAACTTAGATCAGCGAACACAATGTGCCATCGGAGCACAGGAGTGATGGGAGTGATAAAGGCCATTGGGACACAGGAGTGATGGGAGTGATAAAGGGCCATTGGAACACAGGAGGTGAAGGAGTGATAAAGGGCCATTGGAACACAGGAGTGATGGGAGTGATAAATGGCCATTGGAACCCAGGAGTGATGGGAGTGATTGATATTGGCCTCTGTACGCCTAAAGAGATTCCGTTAACAGCCATTTCCAGGTACAATAGTCATCTGTGTTTCATTTCAGACAATACGCGTAAATTATTATAGAAAGAAGAATTTAAACTATTTCTCACACTCTATTCCCATCTTTCCAAAATCCCCTCTTTTCGGGCCCCTTACCGGCACAGAGGCTCGGATCGGGATAACATGCAGGGGGATATTTGAAGGGATGCTGGTTCGAAGTACTAAACCTGGTGCAGTCACCATGGAAACCAATGAAATTATTATTATTATCTTTTATTTATATAGCGCCAACAGTTTACGCAGCGCTTAATACAATCCATAGATTCAAGGGATCTGACAAGGCAAGAATTGACAGACTAAGACAAACCGATACATTAGGTGGAGAGAGATCTCATTGCTCCACGCTGAGCATTGTGCCCCAAATCGTTTCTGTGAATAAACTGCCCCTCCTCGGAGTTACCCGGGGGTAAAGGTTTGTATTCGTCTCCGTATCTGGGGCTGCAGGCCTCACCTCCAGCACTACTTTATGCATGTGCTCCAGATCCTGCAGGTAAGCCTGGGTCTGCGGGTGCTCATAGTACAAGTGAATGGCAGCAGTAGCTGCATGGCTGGCCTGAGCCACAAGGGCCCCCAGGGGCCATCCCAGCGCTGCCTGCAGGTCCCTGCGGAGTACTATGTACTGCACCAGCCCGGACATCTTACAGAAGCCGCTGTTTGCCGGTGTCACTAATAATAAAGTTGCATTTGCGTTAGCTGCGTATGTGTCCTGGCGTAGCGTGACGTCAAGCCGCTGGGGCACCGCGCGCCATTCGCTCAACCTTCACAGAAATCACCAATCGTCGCTCACGTAAATACTGTGCTGCTAGGGGGAGTCGTGGAACGCATTCTCAGCTGACAGGAATGTTTCGGGCCTCTGATTGGCTACAAGTACTTAGCGCAAACCAATCATATGATAGATTCTGCGGGGGATGATTGTATTCCTTGTCACACAGCGCGGGTGAGCCGAGTAGCCGGGCTGGCGGGGATTTCGAAATGACGCCCGGCGGCAAAAACTGAGGGCGGAGGCTGGGCGCGGTAAATAACGCTTAGTATTCTTGGGGTTTTTATGAAGAAGGGACCTCTGAGGTGTCAGGTGTTTCTTTGGCAACAGGGTAATGCGCATGGTAAATAGACGCTGGCCCTCTTGAGAGGGTATACTCAGATCCTCTGCACGCATGCGCAGGAAGAGCTCCCGTTGGTTTTAAAACGAGCTGTGGACGAGGTGAGGCACTGCAGCTTCTCCTTTAAGGGGCGCTCCAGCTGTAAAATGCCCCCCCCCCCCCCCCAAAAAAAAATTATTCACTCTCCCCTTTAACCCCTTACTGTTTTCTGTGTATGATTTACACAGAAAATCAACCCTCCTCCTACCCCACTGTAGCCGTTAACGGGGTACGGGATTAATGGGGCCACCAGACCGTGGGCTGGACCGGCATCGTTCGCACCAAGGGAAAAAAAAGTTGTGACCGTTTTCTTTAATGTTTCGTTTTGTTCATTTAACTCTTCTCATCCCAGACGGGTCTGTGAAATAACTGCGTGTGTTTGGAATTTGGCTCATTTCATTTATTTCACTTTCATTTTAGGACAAACATGCAATTGAAGTAACTGGGAAGGAATAAGTAATCGCGGCAGAACATGGAGGAAGCGAAGGCGCTGTACAGAGAAGGTAAATGACTGATAATTGTTTTTATTCACTTATTGACTCCTTACAGATACGACAGATTGTATGACCTATATTTCCCTATAATCACTGTTACAGTAGATTGAACTAAAAAATGTAGGGTCTGGAGAGATATGGGATGTAATTGCCATTAAGGCGCTATATATATAAACTCCCTTTATATGCAGATGTGGAGCCGCCGTTGCTGTCAGTCATGTGAAAGTTTGGTGACTTTCCCGGCTCAAACACCACACTGAGCTGATGCTTTACGGCGATGCTAATGAAGTCCATCCCTCCATAAACTTTCATTAGCCAGAGAGTCCAACTGGGTTAGCCATTCTATGGTTTCCCGCAGGCAGTATGATAAGGAGTCGGGGGGGTTAGTAGATCGGGGGCTTAGATAACAGAGTGAGAACTCATACAAACGGCTGAAATGCAGCTGCCTGATAATATATTATGGGGCAAAAAACTATAACTAGGGTAAAAGCACTTTTATACATGCCTTTAATAATGTTTTCACATCCCGGTTGTGTCTTGGTGTTTGAGGTCTTTGTGCGGTTTAGGCTTAGCTGTATATGTTCTATAAATTGCACCGGCATTGTTGCTGAAGGCAGCCGTCTCTTGTCATTTGAGGTGTGATGTCCCACCTAGAGGAGCTGGAGAACCTGTCGCGTGACCTGTCTGTGAAACAGGAGCAAAGCAGACGCCATCGCGAGGAGGTGGAGAACCTGAAGGAGAAGATCATCCAGCTGAGGAAGGAGAGGGACGAGATCAGGGCCAACGTGAAGCAGCAGGAAGCGGAGGTGAGAGCCGCTCCATCCCTTACCTAGGAGACAGAAAGTGATCGAATTCATGCCCTCCTTCCATCACCCATTCTGATACCCCCCTCCCCACTAACGTTTCTCGGTTAGGAGTTGCTAGGATAGATTTTCTTGTTTTTTTTGTTACTTTTTTAACTTCTCGAGAGCCATCAACACCCTCGGACTGCAAGATTAGCGGCTCATTGATTGTCCAAAACTAAAGCTGCGTCGGGGTTGTAGTGCAGAGCTTGGCGTCGTCTCTCTGCTCCCATAATATCCCGGGTACCTGGCCAGCCGTGGAGCCCAGATAGGATCTCTTTGAAATCTTATCTGCTTAGCTCCTGAGTGGCTTCTTTTTATCCTATCCAGTTCATTATTTATTTATGTATGTATAGTTTCTACATATTACATTCCGCTGTAGCACAAAACACAGATCCAACCTTGATACATCTCTGCAAATGTGTGACCGTGATATCTTAAGATAAATCTCCTGAAACCTGGTCAGTAAAGGAAAATATCTGTACGCAGATCCATGCCTTCACCGCGCAGGAGCAGCCATCGGAGGAGCACCAGCCTGGAGCAGAAAGCACGCAGGACGTTGACTTAGAGATAAGGCTAGAGGAAGTGAAAGGCATCCTCGGGGCATACTGGCTGACAGGTAATAAGCCCGTTCCTAGTCATCTTTATCACCGTGCGCGGACTTCCTAACGCTGTGAATCTGTGCCATCTAGAAACTAATAGCAACGCGGTGAAGCTGGCCGTTGATGGTTGGACTCCGCACCCAAATTTACAGGCAGGGAAGCAATACTTTGACGAAATAACATCTGCTCGTATTGATCAGCAGGTTAATTATAGGAAGGCATGCACAGAACACACATAACGAGATGCCTTCGAGAGGGAATGTTTGTGTAGAGAATCCATACATTACGTTATACCAGGATAGTTGCCTGGAAGATTAAATGGACTTTCGCCATCTGTCAGAATAATGCGGCGCTGGCTTCCCGGCCTGATGTCTGATCATCCCAGATAATAGAGATGTCTCGGTTAATCTTGCACCTGGTTACCAGTTTTAATAAATATTTACCCTGACAATGGTTCTTTTCTACATGCTATCCCTTACTTTCTGTTTTTTATTTATATATATATGTATTTATTTTTATTTTTTTTTTGTAAATTTTTTCAGGTATCAGTGGAAAGCTGACCAAGAAGGGTGTCTGCGTGTGTTTAAGCACAGCCTTCGAAGGAACCTACCTGGACTCGTATTACATGGATTTGGTCTTGCAGCCGAATCCGAGGATCGAGCGCCATTCGCTTCCTGCCTTTATCCCGCTCCAGCAGGTTGCGAAGACGCATTTACAAAGAGATGTAAAGAAATTCCTCTCGGTCTTGTTTGAGCATCTGAACGCTTACGCAGGCAGAAAATACCAGGCTGACCGGCTTCAGGTAACGTCCGGATACTTTTACGTTTACAAGATCACAGAAGATGGAGTTAAATCCTCAAAAACCCTCGTGATCTGAGTCTGTCACTCACACGGAGGCTGTAAGGAGGGATACCATTGCTGTAATCAATGTTCTAATGAATACAGCGTGCTATTGCCATGTTGAGTGACACGAGCACCATCTTGAATGTGGCAGGAACTGCTCTTTCCCTTTATGGCCCACTGAGCCTCTGGCTTTGTGGGTGATGGGGAAGGGGGCTGATAGGTCCATGTTTGGGACAGAGACCAGTAAGAGAGACACCAGCAGAATTGCTGTAAGGTTTCTCTACGGTGGGCCGCCAGGTGCACATAATGCTAATGATCAGGTTTTCTGGCGATTATCAGCTCTTGGGTCAACGCCTCGGTTCTGATTGACCCTGACTATCCTCCTGTACCAATGTCTTTTTTTTTGTTTTGGATATCAGGCTCTTGAGAAGACTTTTGTCCCTGGGACCATGCAGAGGAATTCTTTATGCACTTTAATCACCTTTGAATATAACGTTAAAGTGGAGGAGGCGATGGTTTCCTTCTGTGCGAAATTACTTTATGGCGACATCACTCGCACCCTTCCCACCGAAGCCACGGTCACTTGCAAAGGTACCCGCTGTCTAACCGCACTTTCCTTTTATCCAACCTGACTGCTTTATTGGCGGACTTAAGAGGTCACTGCGTGCGTATAAATGGATCTCGTAGTGGGCTAAAAAAAATTTAGCCCACATAGAAAGGAAAGCAGTGATTTATATGGAACAAATTGCTTGGATATTTTTATTGGCCATGCCATGCAGCACATTATGTTACACAACGCCCTCGCCTCACTTCCCATAAGTCCTGTGCCAGTTATCATACAAGGTACTAAGATGTAAAAGATACAGGGGGGAGGTGAAGTGCATGCTGGGAATTGTTGGCTTACAAGAAAGTGTATAAATAAATAACTTATTTTTTTATTTTCTTTAAAAAAAAATAGGGGGGCGTTTTAGGGGGTTTCTTGATTTGTCTGTCAGGAAAATTCTGTTTAATTATAGTTTTCCTTGCTTTTCTTTGGGCATCCAGGCTCGTTTCATCCTGCAAACAGTTCTAATATCACTTTTACTAATAATCATCCTCTGGAACCTTCATGCCAAACCGTGACGGTAAAGCGTGTACCAAACGTGCCTTGTGTCCTTAGCCTATCACACACCACGTAGACCCGAGCTAACCTATCGCGTCATTCTTTACATTGAAGGTTTGCTCGCATGCGCACACGCCACAAACCTTTGCCTTTAATGACGATAACCTATCAGTGCCTGCTTTGGGGTCACCTGACAGCGAAGCGTTCCCTGAAAAATGTTATTTCTTTTTTTCCCCTTTAGATCCTGCGCTAGCCATGCAAGACGCCACATCATCTCACTCTGCGATGTTCACCAAAAGGCCCCTTCATGAAGCTCTGGATTTTCTAAGGGCAGCCAATGAAAGTTTGGTCCATACAGACGCTTCTTTAATCGGATCACAATTGTTCTAATTGCTGTATGGATGGTGGGGGGGCCCATCCACCCCCCCCCCCAGGTTTTCACCTCTATCCTTTCAAATAAAGCGCTGCATGTTATTGTAAAGGTCATATTGTGACTTTCAGGAATCATTGAACAAATATGGCATCTATTTTAATCAACGGAAGTCATGCAGCGGCCCAGGACTCCTCCGTTTACATTCATGGCTTCTGTTATATCGCTGTTCTATATCATGCCTTTCGTGTAGGGGCAGCAGACTTAAGTACATCCTCGGCTTCTGCAAGTTCAGACAGGGAAGTATCATTCTTAGAATTTGAGTGTTGCTTTAAGGATTTTTTTTCCACTTAAGTCAGATATTTATTACAAATCCCGTCGCTCATCGCTAGAAAAAATGGCGCCTTACGGGGGGTATTATATAACATTGTTTTAGTCTGCGCGGGGCCGATATAAAGAGCTCTCCAAGGACCGGTCACAGAAGAAGAGCTCGTCCTGTGCGACGGGGAAGAGCGGAGATTTCACTCACAACAAAGGAAGGGATTCTCTACGGTGAGGGCAGTAAAGCTACGGAATCCACTGCCGAGAGAGGAGGTTCTATCAGATATAACTAATTCCTTCAAAAAGGGTAAAAGCTGAATATATGGGGGTATAAATTATAGAATAAACATTAATATTTTAGAGCTTCCCAATCCGAGGAGAAATCTCATTGCGTTTTAAGTCAAGAAGGAATTTTATTTTTCCCCCTTAAGTGACAAAATTATAAATATATTTTTATTTTTTGCCTTCTTTTGGGTCAGAAGCTATAGTTTTTGGAAACATTTCAGTCTGTTGTTTAATATCCATTTTTCTTTTCTGATGCTTCCCCCTTTAAACTATTTTTTTTCGTCTTATTCAGAGCCGAGTAAGTTTGCAGCAAGAGTGCAGTTTATTAAAAGCAGATTCCAAAATATGACAGCAGGAGATACCGGGATTCGCTTTCAATGAATATTTCCTTTCTTCTTCCATCGTCTTCAACATCTCCTCCGAAACATGAAGTCTCGCTATGCGATCTCGCCTGTCATTTACTCCAAAATATTTCTCATTGAGAGAATAAGTAGCCTTCATGCTGAATCTGTAGTATTTATGCAAATGTTGCTCAGTAATTTTTCCAGTTTTAAAAAACCTTTTTGCAGAACATTCATAATAGAAAAAATAGGAAATATTAAATACCATAATTCTGTTTTCCAAACTAAAACGAAATAAAGAAGCATATTGGGAACAATGTTAATATTTGTGAGATAGAAATATAGAACCTGCCGGCAGATCGGCCCCATCCGGCCCCCGTCTAGTCGCCCATTTCTCCTGCTGTAAAGCCTCAAACCTTAATCAGTCGTTGGCCTCGTCTTAGGCTCAGGAGCCGTATGTCTACCCCATCGCTGTATTACCCTCTACCACTTCTGCTGGGAGGGTGTTCTGCTTATCTACTTCCAAATTTAACAGATGCAATATGGTTTATTAGAGAAGGGAGTCTGGTTGAACTATACATTATACAGGGCAAGCTCAGCGCTGCTTGCTCCCCTGGGTGGTCTCTTACCCCCTTCTTTAGTGTTTGCGTGCTTCTTTTATTTAATGTTTGCACTCTGTAATGTATCGCAAGCTGGGGCTTCAAAGCTTTGACAGGAGCACAAAGATACAATGTATTGATGTAAATGAATCAACGTTTTGAGGGCGAGTACCCGTTAAGATCTTGGGCTGGGGATAGACGGTGTCGTAAGGTGGGGGCTCGGCCCAATGCACAATGTATGGGTTGCGACTGGGTGGGGCTATGGCAGAGAGGGGGTGGGGTCCGGGCAGAGAAGAGGTGGGGCCCAGCACACCTGGCCCGTCTGAACATTTAAGTCTGGCCTGACTGTGATTTTTAAGGGCAGGTAGAGAACGTTCCCCGTGATGGCTTTTGGGGCAAGTAATTGACAGGGTAGGGCTGGCGACATTCTTGTCCAACCTAGTGGCCCCGTTAATAGCCCGAAGCGCACCTTCTAGAGCGCATGCCCCGTGAGCCCCGACCAGCCTGACGTAAACTCATTTATAGGAAGAGAACATACAGAGAACCCATAAACAGTGCCGATGCCATCAAAGTCCTCCGTGCTCCTGGCATTTGCGTAGCAAGATGGAGAATGGCTGTAAAACAATTGGCCACCTTTAAGCCATAATCTGCACATTTTGGGGACTTAACCCTTTGTGTGCCTGGCTTGAGACACATGGTTGGTACATCCGGTCCACTTTGCCAACCGTTAATATGCGGTTGGAATGCTAAGGATTACATATAGACAGATGGGACCGAATCTTTTTAAAAGGGGCTCACAGCAACTGGCCGTTGTGTCTGAGTAAGGTGACGGGGACAGCGTTTCTGCGCTGGAGGGGTATACAGTTTACACTAAGAGGGTGGTTTGGTGGAGGAGAAAAATGGGAGCGCTTGTGAATCTGTGGGGGGCGCAGAAAATCAGACTTTCCCAGAGCCCCCTTAAATCTGAAGAGCGCGCATTCTGCAGTTAAGCGACATATATTTGGCCTTCTAATGGCACCGAAAGGGTTAAACTTAGATCTGGCGACGTGTCTCTGTTCAGCTGTTGCCCGACTAAAAACCCCTTGGGAGCCGGACGAGACAAAAATGGCTTTTATACATCTAAATAACTAATATTTCGTTTGTAGGACGATCTTCGAAGAACATAAACCTCCCTTTATCAAGTCTAACACAATACTAAACAGAAAGCATTCCAAGGCAGACATCCGGTTTATGGGTCAGGAAAAGAAAAGTATGGATCACAGAAGCCTCGGCTGGTCGTACATTACTTCGTTCGGTGAGAGAAGAATGAGGAGCGACAAATAGAAGGAGAGAGATAAACGACAAAGAGAAGGAGAGAGGTAAACGACAAAGAGAAGGAGAGAGGTAAACAACAAAGAGAAGGAGAGAGGTAAACGACAAAGAGAAGGAGAGAGGTAAACGATAAAGAGAAGGAGAGAGGTAAACGATAAAGAGAAGGAGAGAGGTAAACGATAAAGAGAAGGAGAGAGATAAACGACAAAGAGAAGGAGAGATAAAATGCCCATATGGTCTTTGGTAGTGAAATGGTTAATTGTCTTTTTTTTCCCTCCTGAGACTCTTTGAAGTCTGCTTTGGGTTCAATTCCCTTCAATGATACCCAAGAGAGAAAAAAAACATTTAAAATCTTAGCTTTTTTTGTTAAATTACCAAAATATTTACACATATATATTAATGTAACGACCTGTTAAAAAAAATGTGTATTTCTCTGGAATTTTCACGTTTAACCCCCTACGCCCCGCCGCCGCTCAAAGCCGCTTAATATAACGTGACTGGTTGGATTGACCCAAATGGCAAAATACAACAAGTTTTTACAAAATGTTACTTTTTTACATTTATCTTTTTTGGTAAATTTAGAATTTTTATTTGTATAAAGGAAACAACTTTCTAGAGGGGAATCAGATTTTAGCCAACTGGCAGGACTAATTATCCCCCCCCCCTTTGCATTTCTCTAATATAGACGGTTCCATTTGGAAATCCCAATTCATGTATGGAATTTGAGTCCAAAGGCTTCAATTACAGCGCATGTTCAGGATTATTACATTATATATGCATATTTAAAAATATAGATCTAAAAAATAAAATAAACCAAAAAAAAAATCAATGTGCAATATAACATTTTTGTTATAATAGCTCTTATCATTTCCAACATTAATTTTTCAAAAAAAGGAACATTTGGCCTAACCAAAATTTTATAACTGCGTCGTGGACTCTTGGAAGCAAAGGGTTAATGGTCCTTAGAAAACAGACGTAAAAAAGTATATATATATTTTTGTGTGTGATTTGTTTTAGGAAAAAAAATAGAAAGGACAGAGACGTTGAATAAATTCTGCTCTGTTAAAAAAAAATATTATTTTTTTTTTGCTTATTTTTGGTTTTTGTAAATGGACCACAAATGCGCGTTTTTTAATGAACAGTCTTTATCCTCGTTCTCTGTCGAAAATTCTAATTAAACGCTTTGAGTGACCGCGGAGTGTGCATCGAGTTTGCCCCCGGGTGGCGCTCAAAGGGTTTAAAGCCAAAAGAAACAGCAGCATTAGCGATCAAGCCCGCCATGAAAAATAGGACTATAATATTTAAAATTTATGTGTTTTTATATATATATATATATTTATATTTTAGATATTGATATATCTTTTTGTTTTAATCCAAACATAATGAAATATATTGCACTTTTTGAATTCCTCCTACTTAGATTATCAGAAGAAACTATCCCTAAACAAGCATTTCCTTCTCGTCCCACCATGGAGATGTCCTCCTTTGGCCGCCAGAGTCATCTTCTCTGTAGGCTTCTTCACTGTCGTACCTGCGCGTTCCTCCTACGTTCCGGCCCGACGTATGCATTCCGTGAGCTTCCGGAACGTCCGAACTAGCCACGTATTCCTCGTTAAGCCTGCTGGTCCCGTGCCTGACGCCAATTACCCCGCGTCCTCTCCTCTTACCCCCGAAGAACGCTGACTGCTAATGCTTGTTTCAGGAGGAGACAGATGCTGTATCTGCCCCACTAAGCGAGTGTTGTAGGATGTCAAAGCGGAAACGTTTAAAAGGCAACTCAAAAAAAATAGTGAAAGTTCGTTGTTTAAATATATTGTTTGTGAAAGTTTTTTTGTGTTTTCAGTTTAGATTTTTATTTTTTTTAATGTAACTACAGTGATTTTTTTTCTTTTCTGAAGCATGACTTCTTTTGCCTGAGGCGTCGGGTCCGGGTCGACTTTGTTTGTAATCGTACTTTTATTCCACGTACTTTCTAATGAACAGCCGCTCGGTCAGCTATCAAGAATTGTCCACGACTTGGTGCGGGAGCGTTACCGACGAGCCGTTGATAAAAGAGCCTTGCTTGTCCCGTCCTTTCAAGAAGAAAGTGAGAAGTTCGCCTTTGCCTTTGACGTAAATAGGTCCTCTTCTCACAAAGCGGAAGCCGTATTCCTTGAGGATGTCGTGCGTGTCCTCGACGACCTTGAAAACAGGTGAGAATGTAAAGATGATATGAGTTACATGTTGCTTTTACAACTTTTTATTTCACTATGCAGGGAAAGTTTAACGATTTCTGGAGGCAGAGACTCGGCTAGAACGTCCCGCTTGACTTGGCATCAAAGGTTCGCTGTAGTCTTCTCCTTCTAAACTTGGTAGGATCTTGGGGCCGGTTTCCTAAGCCCCCCCGCAGGTTAAGAGACCTCATTATGACATATATGTTACCTGTATGTTCCCCATGACCCCGGTGGACTCCATTCTGCTGGCCACGTTCACCGTATTCCCCCAGATGTCGTAATGCGGCTTTCTAGCTCCTATGACTCCAGCCAACACTCCTCCTTTATTGAGACCTGGAAAACACATACGCTGTGAATTTCAACTCATAACCCAGAACCATCGTCCGCGGCACGCGCTCCATCCCTAGTATCCGATTAAAAGTACGGCTTCCACTATATTTTGTGGTTTTTTTATTTAGCCCACATCTAGTTTTCCCCATAATAATAGTTTTCAGGCAGCTGCATATCAGCCATTTGTACGAGTTCTCGCTCTGTTATCTGATTCCCGATCTATTAAACCCCCCGACTCCTTATCATACTGCCTGTGGGGAACAATAGAATCACCCAGCCGGACTCTCTAACTAATGAAAGTCTATGGAGGAACAGACTTCATTAGCATTGCCATAAAGCATCAGCTCAGTGTGGTGTTTGAGGCAGGGAAGTCACCCAAAATATCACATGACTGACAGCAACGGTGGCTCCAGGTCTGCAGATAAAGGGAGTTTAATGGGACAAAATGAGATAAAAACCAGGTTTTTGTCACCGACTGACATTACTGTATACAGAGCTGGGGGGTTATATTACTGTATACAGCGCTGGGGTGTTATATTACTGTA
>VKOC01000011.1:28959-57650 GCA_009364415.1 Spea multiplicata
TGATAAAGGGCATTGGGACACAGGAGTGATGGGAGTGATAAAGGGCCAAGGGCCATTGGAAGACAGGAGTGATGGGAGTGATAAAGGCCTCTGTACGCCTATGAAGAGATTCCATTCAAAATCAGACATTTACAGCATTAACCCCGTCTGTGCTGGATTTCTGATCCTTTTTTATGTTATTTTCATGGGGGAAATTTGCTTTTCTTTCAAAACAGACCCCAAATGTTTGAATGGTGTAATGTAGGTTTACAGATACTGATAACCTGAGGCTGTCCGCGTTGTCAGACCGTTATTGCCAGATCTGTTTGCTTTCAGGTGATTCAGGTTGGCAATAAATGATTCACTAATTACATAAAAAAAAATCCTTGATCATCCGGCCCCCGCCTAGTCGCCCGTTTCTCCTGCTGTAAAGACTCAAACCTTAATCCGTCGTTGGTCTCGTCTTGGATTCAGGAGCCTTATCTCTGTCCCATGCATGTTTAATACCCTCGCTGTATTACCCTCTACCACCTCTGCTGGGAGGCTGTTCCATTTATCAATCACCCTTTTTAGTGAAAATAAAATTGTCTTCTCCTGTGACGGGATCCGCTTTGTGTAACGGCCCGAGGCCTTCTGTTAGATGTTTCGTATCGCAGCCGTGCGGGGGGGGGGGTTGTGCTGTGGGGCCGTGTCGTTCTCGCTGTTATTTTCGTGTTTTTGTGGCTGGAAGTTATATTTTTAGACTTCAAAGACCGGAGAGGTTTTTTTTCACTTTTTTGGCTCCGTCGAGGGGTTTTTCCTCCTCTCCGTCTCTGGTTCCGGCTTCTGTGTGACCCACGTGTTTCATGTTTATCTGCGAGTAGTCTAGCGGGGGCCGGCGTGGATGTGGCAGGATCCTCGCTTTTTCTTGCCAAGGCAGGGGACTGGAGCCAGCGGGAAAGGGCCGGGCCGGGCCGCTCGCTCCCAGGCCTCCCGTGATGAGGATGAGCTTTTCGAGCGAGTATTTTTCCTCCCCGCGTGGACTGCGCTGCCCAGCTCTGTTTCTTACCTGACGCAGGTATATCGGAACCCGTTAGAACATGCGCGGCGTGTTTCAGTATAAGGACTTTAACTATTTCACGTCCCTTCCGTTGGAAGAACACAAGGCATTCTTGTTCTGTATAGCACCCGCATATTCCATAGCGTTGTACGATGGGCTGCTAGAGCTTCTAGGGATCTGCCCGTATGTCACGGGAAAATCTTCACTCTCCACGAGACCCCCAGAGTCTCCCAGTTTCATCTCGGGGGTCTCGCCCCCCCCCCCCCCAAGACCCTAAGAATCTGCCCGTTCACTCAGAGTCTGCGCATGTTCCACCAAACATCTGCCGGGGCAGAGAGACGGCCCCCTCGGGAAGATGGAAAGGAATCTGGTTGCGTGTCACCCGTTGTACTGCGCTGCGGATTATGGCGGCGCTATATAAATCAACACCAATCGGGGCTGGGTGCATTTAATGCTGGGGGGGGGGGCAGCGGTCGGCGTGGGCCGATAACTATTAGTCAGTCGTGGCTTCTGAGACAAAACAAACCAGCCTATCAGTGTTCTGCGTTCGGCGTCACAAGACAATTTAGGTGTTCCCGGCAAAAATAACAAAGGGGTAAAATCTTACTTGATTAAGAAATGAGTTCCGGAGGAAGGGGTTGTGAATCGGACAGGGCTAAGGGGGGGACGTTTCTTACCCCACAGCGGAAGTGGGACCGCAGCTTTAAAGTCAAAGCGGTTTGTCGGCGCATGTTTTCCCACAGGCCCTCCGCCAACAGGTCTGCGTTTAAACAGTCAGCCGCCCCGCCGAGTTGGTAATAGGCTTTGTGCGTGTTCCAGGCTTTCTATAAATCAGGAGCGCATGCACGCGGGGGCCGCCGTGAACATAACACCGCGTTCTATTACATAACACCCCGCCGGCGGGTATATTAATAACCCCCGGCCACTCGCCCGAGCTGCCCCCGCTTCAGAGCCCAATAAACGGACGCGCTGTGAGAAGGGATTACAGGGGCCGGATTAAAGCGACGTTTAAATATGCAGTGTATTTAAATATCACATATTATATAATAACACGAAATTAGAGCGCTATTAATATTTTATTACGCATTGAATATTTAAACTTTCCCTTTAATATATTATCTAAAATATTAAATATGGGGATATTTTTATATAAATCCGTAGGGATCGGGTTAAAGGGATATTTAAGGTGATTAAAGGGGTCGGCCATATTTAAAGACACAGGCCCTCTTTATTGCGCTTCTGTGATTGGCCGGAGCAAATGCTTTAAAAATTGGGGGGGAAAAGTTCAGAAAGCCTGTTAAACAGGATAAGGGTCTGCGTGGGGTCACGATTGGGGCGGAATAAACTCTAATGCAGTATTTCTTTGAAAATCCTTGCTTGAAGCATTCCGGAATTAATGGTAAACAAAGTTTTTTTTTTTTTTTTTTTGTTTGTTTTTTTTTGTTTTGTTTTTCCATTAAAATGAAGCTTTTTACTGTCCTTTTTCCCCTCATTCTCTGCCCGCAGAGCGTTGCCCACGCCTCGCGTTGAAGGGGTTAATGTTCTGCAGCGCGAGGACCGCTGAGCTTTCCGCTGGAAGTAGGGCTGGCGCTCGGGGAGCGGATCGTGTAAATTGGGTTTATTTCCTGACGCTCCGTCATCTATAAATTATAAGGACTTCACCTGCTGACAGAACTTCCAGAAACTTCCCCGGGAATAAAGTGCAGATTCAGGGGAAAAGGGTTTTTTTTTTTTTTTTTTTTTTTTTAAATGTTTTCTTTGTTATTTAGAAAAAGTTTAGATTATAAAAACACTAGCTGAGTTTTGGGTGCCTCTGCCGGGCGGCGGATTCATACATTTATCTAAAGAAAGGGGCGATCTAGTTAAAGCCCTTGCCAGCTGTATGCGGCCTTGTGTCGTAACGTGACTGAGGTTGATGGGAGTTTAGGTCTGGTTTGGTGTTGGTGTGGGGCACGCGAGCCAAGCCTGGATGACCTCCAAAGATCTTTGAAGCTGTCGGTTAAAGGGTTAATATTAATGTCGGGGGTCACGTGCGGTGCGCAGCTCCGGTTTTTCCTCCCCCGTCCGGCTAGTGGCTGCACGGAGCGTGCGCTCCGTCACGTGTGAAATCACATGTAACGTGTCGCCTGGCCTTTGGACGGCCGTTCCACGTTCTCTTAACCCTTTCTGTGCTGCTATAGGCAGGGGGGCCGCCGTATGAGTTAAAGTGCCCGGAGTGCCCCTTAAGGAAGATCCAATGAACCCCTTTGTTCTTTACATTAATGATCGCGCTGCTGAAAGTGTTAATAGGATTTGATCGTCACTCTGGGGGGGTCGCGTATGTCCCTCAATCAGCTCCGTCCATCCAATCAGCTCAGCCGGTCCGCGCGGTAGAAGCCAATCGGCTTTCCTCCCTCGGGCTGCGACTTCTTCTCTCGGACTGGCGGGAAACATTTCTCCCCGGTCATAAGTGCATTCCTATAATCTGTACACATGTGACTGGCGTGTCTCGGATCATACATCACATGTGCCATGGCTCCCGGCCGAGCCTGTACGTTACCCTATAGATGTCTGTACTGAGCCCGGGGGGTGCTGCCGGCTCTATTAGTCCTGCGACTACTCGTAAAAGAGCTTGCAATCTGTTCTGTGTCTTTATTCTCGTCCACGGATTCGGGGGGCGTTCAGCGTATTCCGGGGGGAGCCGCTGGGAAAACTGATCCTCCGGAATCTACGGCTTCGTTGGAAAGGAAGGGGGGCCTTAGCTGGACTACTCGACGTGACTCCTTCACACCGTGCCCTTCAGGAACCAGGTGACCCCCCCCACGTCGGACTGAAGCCCCTTCAATGCCACCTCGAAAGGAGTTTTGGGTTCTCATGCCCTTCACCGACTCCTTATTGTCTCCTTTTGGCCCCATGGCGTCCATGAACGTCACAACAGTCTCCTTGAGGTTGGTGGTGGAGCCCATTGTCTCCGGTCCCATCCATACCGTGAAAGGTGAATGAGGACCGACCTGACCTCTCCATCGTGAGCGTCTCCTGCGTTGGAGTTTCGGAGTTGGACGCCGTTGAAGACGTCGCTCAAAGCTTGATGATTGTGGAGGAGACCGCTGGACGGGTAGTCCAAGAAAGGCCGATGGGGCCGTTTCCCACCGTAGGCTCGATCTGCAGAAGAACTGGAAGAAGACTAAGCGGTCAAAAATAACCGAGGACAAACCCAGGGCGAATAAATCCAAGACGCCCCGAGTGATCCAACGCATTTTGAGTTTGGGGCAACTTCTTTGCTTTTGGGCCTAAATGCTAAACTTGCCGAGCGTGCGCGTCGTCTGGTGATGTCCTCTAAATGCATATGGCGGCCGCCGCTGTCCGTGTTTCAGTGGGGCTCGGCTGAGATGAAGCCTCATCCATAGGTGAAACGCGCCGTCCGCCAGGTGTCCGGACGCACAGATTAAGCAAATGGGGATGACCTTTTAAACACGCGGGTTCAGCCGGAGTCGCGCGATTTCTTTTCATGTTAAACTAATCAGCCCTGTAACATGTAAATACGGTGACCGGACTAATACCCCCCACCCCCCCGGCGGACCCCGCCAATAATCAGCAAATGTCACAGGAGTCTCCGTTTATGAATGTATTCAGCATAAGCTGCTCCTAGCCGTGGAATTAACCCCTGCCGGTACGGCGACAAATAACTGGCTCTTTCAATGGTGATTCTAGCATCCGGTTAAAGTGTAAAGAATATCATTTATATTGGATTTTTAATTTTGTTTAACTTTTTAAAATTAAAATAACATGGAATGGATCAGAAATCCAGCGCAGACGGGGTTAATGCTGTAAATGATTATTGTAGCTGGAAACGGCTGATTTTTAATATAATCTCTTCATAGGCGTACAGAGACCTTTATCACTCCCATCACTCCTGTGTCCCAATGGCCCTTTATCACTCCCATCACTCCTGTGTTCCAATGGCCCTTTATCACTCCATCACTCCTGTGTCCCAATGGCCCTTTATCACTCCCATCACTCCTGTGTTCCAATGGCCCTTTATCACTCCATCACTCCTGTGTCCCAATGGCCTTTTATCACTCCCATCACTCCTGTGTTCCAATGGCCCTTTATCACTCCCATCACTCCTGTGTCCCAATGGCCCTTTATCACTCCCATCACTCCTGTGTTCCAATGGCACGTTGTTTAAGTATAAAGCATAATTGATGGTTAGAATCCCTTTTGTAATTAATCATCATGGAAGTCGTGACCTGTCGTTTAAAGGTACACTTGATTGAGTCACCTGCTTTCAAGCAGGGAGATCAACCATAACAATCTGGGAGCAAACATAACAATTCTTACATATGATCGCAGAGGGGACAATAGGAAGGAGTCGGATCCGGACTGTGTGATTTCCCGTGTGATTTCCCCGCAGTAAATACTACGGCCGATGCCAGGAGATGAGCAAGGAAGGGCTTTGCCCGTGTGAGCTTGCAATCTATTGGGACATCTATAGTATGCATGGCGCCCGGCTCCCCGAGTAATCTGTATACAGGAGGCCATATGGTGGTTTGCGGTTTTGCCGAGTTGCCCTCTGGGCGCCCGGCCAACACCGCGTCAGCTAATTACCATTTCCCAATTAATACGCATAACAGAGGGCTCTTCCATAACCCTTCGGTGGCCGCCTCGCTCCTCGTGTATCTGGAGAGCTGTTCATCCGCTCTACGCTCCGTTAAGCAGATCTGTCCCTTTATTCATTACGAGTAAATAGGGAATGTGCGTGCGGCGGGTACAGGGGACGAGACAAGTGCGGCATCATATATAACGCTTTGGACTTCTAGAAACAAGGTGAGGACGGCCCTGGTCAAAGGAGCTAACAATCTAGAAGAGCAGGTAGCCAGCTGACAGTCCCCATAGGTTATGTTTTTTTGGGGGGCATTCCTCAGGATTCCCGATCGTGCCCCCCGGTACCCTTTCTATAACGCCGTACCCCATAACCCGTAGCGAGCGCCGCCTCAGATGTGTCCCCGTCACGCGTGTCATTGGAGCGTGTGCGGTTTGTTTTTGCCCCCCCCCCCGCCTCCAATCTTCCGTATCCGTGTATAAACGCTCGTTTCGGGTATTCAGAAAGCTGAGTCGCTCCTTCTAAAAGCCACCGAGCCGGACCCCCGCCGCCGAGCCGGACCCCCGAGGCTCGGGAATGAAAGAGCGGCTGATTTATGTGGCTAAACATAGATTGGTAATGCCCCCCCCCCCGCGCGCTCGGCATGATGTAACGGCGTCGGGGCTCTTGCGTTACGCGCTCCCCGGGTGCGCTAATTGCTAATCGGTGAGGTTTCGCTCTCCGCGGGTTTCTCTCTCTCCCTCGTCTCGTTTTCTTTCTCTCGCAATGAAAAAGCTCATTAAGGTTAAACACGAGAGGCCGCGGCGTCAATAATCGTTACCGCGCGCCGCCGATGGCCTACTTACCGCACGCCGAGCCTGACTGCAACTCCCATCATCCCCAGCCAACTGAAAATCATTCAGCCTCCTTAATGACCCCCCCCGGTGGCGGATCCTTCCGATTTCAGACAGAAGAGTCATCGCTCAGGATTTCTCAAAACGCTCTAAAACGGAATTCTGGGTCTTATCACCTTAGCGTCCCGTTAGCGGGAACGGAATCCCCTTTTCTACGTATACCTGGTTTTCGTGATTTCGTCCGGTGGTCAGGATTCATTCAAAAGCTCTGGAGAGCACAGCGGTCCCCTTTTCGAATGTTTTATTCTGATTATATCCGAAGACACCTCAAAGCTCAGAGACGGAGTGTTGAGCCGGTGCCTTGGGTCCTTTGGGGGTTATTTTCTCTATTATTTATTATTACGGCTGCCCCAGTTATGCACGTCTGATATGCCATATACCCCCTATATGCCACTCCGCCCCCATAAATGCCCTGCGCCACCCTGACATTCATCATACTCCCTGATTTATTTATTTTTGGCCCCAGCGTATCCATATGCAGCGCTGTCAGAACATTGTCTCTTCCCTGAAGAGACCGCAGTCACTCTCACACACTCACTCCCACACTCACTCCCACACTCACTCCCACACTCACACTCACTCTCTCCTAAAAAAAAATAAAAAAAAAATTTAGAGATGCCTGGCTCATTAACCCTTTGAGAGCCAGAGGGAAGAACAAATGCCTGTTGAAGCTTCAAAGGTTAAACTTTTGCATTGGCTGTACTCTGCAGGGGCCGGCTCGCCGCGTTGGCTGTACGCTGTGCAGGGGCCGGCTCACCGCGTTGGCTGTACGCTGTGCAGGGGCCGGCTCACCGCGTTGGCTGTACGCTGTGCAGGGGCCGGCTCGCCGCGGTGGAAGCTCCCTGGGGTCCGTGCTTCACATCTGTCAGTGATGTACCCCATGACAGTCTTTTATACGCAATTATATAAATTCATACAATCATGCGCAGTCACGGGGCTCGGGGTGCCGGGCCTGTCTCGCTGCGCGGGGTTCAGTGCTCCTACATCACCGAGCGGATTAAATACAATAAGAAGAAGTTATTCTGGAGATGGTAGTTTAAGCGCTTTGGGTCTAAATTCATAGAAACACAGAATTTGTCAACAGCAGTTTCTCCTGCCGTAAAGACTCTTAATCAGTCGTTGGTCTCGTCTTAGATTCAGGAGCCGTTTGTCTATCCCACGCATGTTTAATACCCTCACTGTATTACCCTCTACCACCTCTGCTGGGAGGATGTTCCACTTATCCACCACCCTCTCAGTAAAGTTAAACTCCCTTCCATTCCGTCTCTGACTCTCTAGTGTTGATTGTGTTATTAAATGTCTCTCCCCTCCCCCGTCTCTCCTCCTGTGCGGCGCGGGGTATTTAATGATTTCCGGGGGGCACTTTGTGCGATGCCTGTGTGACCCGCGGTGGTTTGTTGATTCGTTGCAGAGAAGGCCCCCGGAGCGGACGACGACGTTCAGAAGTCGGACATCTCGTCCAGCAGCGGGGGAGTCATCGAGAAGGAGTCGCTCGGCCCGCTTCTTCTGGAGGTACGGCCATCACGCCTTACACTTTAACCTTTATACGTAGAACGCGTAGTGCTAATGTCTCGTATAGGTGCGTGTAATAGGTATGTGTGTGCGTGTGTGTGTGTGTGTAATAGGTGCGTGCGTGTAATAGGTATAGGTGCGTTTAATAGTTAGGTATGTTGCGTGTAATAGTATAGGTGCTGTTATAGGATAGGTGCGTGCGCTGTAATAGTATAGGTCGTGTAATAGGTATAGGTGCGTGCGTGTAATAGTGTGCGTTGTATTAGGCTAGTAGCGTGACAGTTGTAATAGGGTTAAGGTGCGTGGTGTAATAGCGTATAGGTGCGTGTGTTGGTAATAGGTATGTGCGGGTAATAGTATAGGTCCGTGTAATAGGCTCATAGGTAGTGCGCGGCCTGCGTGTAATAGGTGGCATTGCGTTTAATAGGTATAGGTGCGTGTAATAGGTATAGCGTGCGTGCGTGTAATAGGTATGTGCCGCTGTAATAGGTTATGGCGTTAATAGGTATAGGTGCGTTTGTAATAGTATAGGTGCGTGTGTGTAATAGTATGTGCGTGTAATAGTATGTGCGTGGGTAATAAGGTTATAGTGCGTGTAATAGGTATAGGTGGCGTGCGTCGTTGTAATAGGTATGTGCGTTTTGTAATAGGTATAGGTGCGTGCGTATGTAATAGGTATGTGCGTGTAATAGGTATAGGTGCGTGCGTGTAATAGGTATGTGCGTGTAATAGGTATAGGTACGTGTGAATGTATGGGGGGTTTATTTCTTATTTTATAATATATACGCAGAGAGGGGATTGGTCACTGGGGACGGCCATATTGCTTTTTAGACTCCCATCAGTGTAATTGGGGGGGGCAGACTAATTTTTAACTCATGCTGGAGAGCTGACCATCGCCGAAAAGTGATCAATGACTTTTGTGATTGGCACGCAAAGGGTTAATTAGTCAGCTACGTAGTGAATCAAATTGACAATTCTCCTCTGTGGGGTAGGTAGTACATACCTGTGACAGCCTTCCAGATGAGGTGGTTGGGGCAGACACCCACTGGGCATTGCAGGGTTTGGGAGGCCGATGCTGACAGAGATATGTATGTTTTAAGCAGAAACAGGTTGGAACCCGGCGGATCGCTGCGGGGCGCGGCCTTAAAACTGGTTTCAACTCCTATCACTTCCAGGCGGCCCGTGGGTAGGCAGCATGTGGTACAGAGACTCAGTCCAGTTGGGATCCCGATTGGTTCTACAGGCCGTCGACATCCCAACCAATCAGAGCTCAACCCACCCCAACAACCTCTGCACCCCCTCCACCCCATATCAAGGGGGGGTCAGTATAAGAGGCAGTCCTGTTTCCATGGTGATTGACCATTATACACCTGAATCAATCTTTCTTCATAACCCTGCCATCCAGAGGAGTACCTAAGGGGGGGTGCCCCCCAGTGTCGCTTATCTGGGGGGGGGGCGCCTAACACGGGCCTGCAGCTCACTGCTGTGGCCCCCGCGCACCCTATGGGGCAAGTCTTTCCCCACGCCGGGGCAGCAGTCGGCCCCAGTGAAGATCAGCCGGCCCCCGGACCAGTGAAATCTGCAAGAGAGGTAAGGGCAGAAGTGGGACAGGCAGGCTGTTTTAGGGGCAGCGGTGGCACGGCAGTTGACATACAGTTTGCACATTTTTTGGGGGGGGAGGGGAACATTTTCACTGTTTAAGCACATCACTGATCCCGTTTCCCAGCATGCACTTGGCTTTTTCTTTTTAATTATTTTTATTTGGGACAGATAAAGCCCCCGCAACCCGTCTCACTCACACTCACGCTAAGTTTCCGTCGCCGGCGTGTCGTATTTCACTGTACGCTCGTTGCTGGCCACGGCGACCTGCTTACGCACAGGTGTTTTTTTTTTGTTTTTTTTTTATTTGCGTGAGAAATACTATCGCGGGGCGGTTGTAGCGATTGCCGCCGTTGGCGTCGGGTCTTTGCGTTGGACGGTGCGGATAATCTGTTGCTTAGCAACCAGGATTGTGTTCAAGGCTCCGGTAAACGTGTCGCTGGGTGAATCTTCTCGCCCAGCGTTTGCAGTCAGTGTTTGGGGTTTTTAAATCTTGCCCCTTTTTTGTTTTGTGGAAGGTTTTTTTTTCGCCCCGTATAACATGGCGTGTCCGCGGGTGGGAGACGGTTGCATAGAGACCGCTCCAGAAACGGTTGCCTAGCAACCGCAGAGTGAGTGTGATTCACCGGGCCGACGGAAGGCGGACAGAGACACGCAGATGGCGCTTCGTGAAACATCGGCTGTCATTTACAAATGATGAGATCCGTTCCGGCCCTCGGGAGCCCGTTACCGGGACGGCAACACCTTCATATGATATATATATATTATATGTGTTTATTCCCAGATTATTAAGGGTTAACGTGCACACAGGTGCCCCGTTACTGTCATGCCATGTGGGGCTGCCCCGCACAGATTAATCCCTGGCAAAGTCGCCCACATATCTAAAATACTTTCATTCTGTTTTCTGTAAGGAATGCCTTGTGAAGAAGTTTTATTTTTACTGGTAGGGTAGTAGATAAATGGAGCAGCCTCCCAGCAGAAGTGGTAGAGGATAATACAGTGCGGGGATTAAACATGCATGGGATAGACATACGGCTCCTGAATCTAAGACGAGACGACGACTGATTAAGGTTTGAGTCTCTACAGCAGGAGAAACGGGCGAGGAGACGGGGGCCGGATGGGGCTGATCGGCTGGTAAGTTCTGTCCCCCTTTAAGCGGTGGTGATCCGCGGCGGCCGTTTGAATCCGGTAACGTGGCTGTTCTGCGAGCGGCTGGCTCTGTGTAGCGCCGCTTAGTTTGTGCCGACAGATCTGGATTATTGGGATCCCGGCCGGGATTTCATGATTTTTTTTTTCATTCGTCTGTCAGCGGAGCGACCCCAAGAAAAACAAAACTTCCGGAATCGTCCTTAAAAATAAGAATTACGTTTAATGGAGATTTCTGGCCAACATCAAAAAAAAGTGTTGTGAGTCCGTTCCACTTATCTAATACTCTCTCAGACCAGACGAGCAAAGCACAGATCATGTGACTTCTGTGTTACCAAGTAAAGCTGTAGAGGAATTTTTGTTTTTTTGAGGGAAAAAATAAGAATAAGTATGAATTCAGGGCTCGGTACTGCAGATGGCTGCACAAAATGGTTTAATTATTTTATACGTATAATATATACATTTTATTTTATGTTTTTCAGCATGTAACCTTCAGTTTGCTCTCTGCTTTCTAACCTAACCCCCCCCAAAAAAAAATAAATAATTCTGTGGGCATTGTGTACTAAGCTGTATATAACGTTCTCCGCGTTATGACTGCACCTCGGGGGGGCCGTTCCACTCGCGCTCCGCTCTGATCCCAGGGTCCGGAATACCCTGATGGGAGGGCTGTGTTGGGAGACGCAGGGTTAAGCTGACCAGGCCCTAATTCCCGTGGCTGTCGGAGATTTTGTTTGTCGGTTCCAGCGGCGTTCAGATTCCCGGTTCTGGCTGCGGTTTTGGCTGCGGTGCCGGTTAATTACCGCGGTACATGACACGCTGTTGTATTAGGCGTCCAGCCAGACACAGAGCAAGCATAGCCGATCGGAGGCCTGGAGGGGAACATGCGCGGCTTTCCAGCCAAGAGCACCTTGTGGCACGGCTCTCATATTGTAAACAGACGGCACCTGCCCCTCGAGGGGGGTGTTTGTGGATCGGCAACAACTTCAGCAGGGTTTTTAAGGTTTGCGTAAGGCAGAGAGGGTAGTGTATGAGTGGAGGGAGCTCCCGGATGAAGTGGCAGAGCTAGTGTCTGACAGGAGCTACGTATTTAATAAGTAATTCTGCGGCTCCGGTGGGATCCGGCCCATGATGGACACCCCCCTGTTCTGAAGACCGGTAACAATAATTGGTAATTACCGGTAAGTATTTCTGGAGATCTCTAGCACGACAACAGGCATGGATTCAACACATTAACCCCTCACTAACCCTGCGGACCACCCGCCATACAGCACTGCTACATGGTATATGTTGCCGCTTTGTCAATCAATTAAATTACATGGGAACGGCCCCCCTTCTGTACACCTCTAGTGGCTGTCAGATACATTTCCAGTGACACATGAAAGGGTTAACATTGATACATTCGATCAGGTATAATATCCCCTTTATTCTTTTTTGTGTTCTGTATACAGCAGCCGCCATCTTGCTGCGCCGTTGCAGGGTATAAATCGCCCGTCGCCCTGAGATATCTGTGATAATAGCGTTACGGCGGGACCTGCGCGGCTGGAAATGGTGCTAGAGGCTCCCGCAACGTCCGCTAAAACAACGCGGGGAGAGAGCAGGAAGCGGCTGATAACTTCCTGCTCGGGCTGACGGGAGGGAGAGAACAGGAAGCGGCTGATAACTTCCTGCTCGGGCTGACGGGAGGGAGAGAACAGGAAGCGGCTGATAACTTCCTGCTCGGGCTGACGGGAGGATTCTGACACCGCCTGCACCGAGGGATCTTGGGAAACGGAGGGGAATTTGCAAAAAAAACCTTGAAGGACAGAATAATAATAAATGTATCGTTCTATAAAGATAATCGGCGATATCCGGCTTTTGCTGGTTTTCATCTCTGGTGTTTATTGAACGGGGTCCGCTCAGGTGGTCCGTTCCCCTGTATTAACGCGAGAGACCCCTCAGGCCGTGGCCCCCCCTCGGAGGCTCAGATACCTGTGACGCGGCAGAGCGCCTGGATTGGCCGGAATCTTTCCATCTGTTTTGTAAATCCGGCGTTCCGGTTCCCATCGCTGGAATGTGGAATATGAACTCGAGATTTTGCAGCTGGTTTATATTTTTATTTCTTACCAAGGAAAGAGAAGTTAATTTATTAACCGCCAGCACGGTGTGTGCCCCCCCCCCCCCCCCCCCCCGGATAGGCTGCTGCCATAGTTACCGCGCAAATCGATAATAAAGGGAAATTGATTTGGCGCTAAATGAATTGAAAATCAATGAATTTTATTAAGAAATGTCTGCCGTCTGCACACCAAAGAGGAGCCCCTTTAAATAAAAGGGGTGTGGCTGGGGGCGGGGCTTTACCTCAGGACAGGATATTGATTGAATAATGCTGGCTCTTCCAGAGGTTGCCCGCGGTTACAATGGACCCTTTTAAAGCGAGTGCAGGGGTTATACCACGGCTGGGAGTGATGGGCTTTCTGTGTGGGGGATCAGAGGGATCCGGGTGGTCTGTTTGATCGTTTGCTCTTGACTAATTATCTCAGTGTTAAAATTCATTTTGTGATCCGGTGGAATCCAGTAGATCCACGATTCCCAGCTTCTTAACGACATCGCTGGTTTCTCCCCGTCTTCCAGGCTCTTGATGGATTCTTCTTCGTCGTCAACCAAGAGGGCCGCATCGTCTTCGTGTCGGAGAACGTCACCAACTACCTGGGGTACAAGCAGGAGGAGCTCATGAAGGACAGCATCTACAGCATCCTACACGTGGGGGACCACGAGGAGTTCGTCAAGAACCTGCTGCCCAAATCCCTCGGTAAGCTGGCAACAACTAATGAAGTCCCTCCCTCTATAGACTTCCATTAGTCAGAGAGTCCGGCTGGTTTATTAAGACTGAGCCATTCTATTGTTCCTCACAGGCAGTATGATAAGGAGTCAGAGGGGGGTGGTAGTAGATCGGAGATCAGATAACAGAGCGAGAACTCATACAAACGGCTGATGTGTTATGCGGCAAAAACTACAACTGGAGTGTTTTTTTAATCTGGTTCTTAAAGCATCCGCCCGGCGGTCTCTCCTGCGCTGACGGCTTCTGTGAACAGTTGGAATTCCTCAGCTTTCTGGAAGATGGCGCTCGACGGTGCATGCTGTCTCCACGCCGGATATGTGTTACGCGAGGTCATGCGATAATTGGCAAGACTATAAATACGATGCAACTAGATAAATTCGATGAAAATCGTTGCCAACTAATTTCGTTATCGATTAGTTGAATCGATTTTATCGAATATCACATGAGGGTTTTTTCAGAGCAAATGCCCCGAAAAATACCCTGCGTCTTATAACCCGACCTCAAACACTAAGATCCAGATCCCCCACAGCGCTGCAGGGGAACTGGATCCTCCTCTGACATTCGACGGGCTACTGTCCTCCACATCCGCTGGGGCTTCTATGATGGAGCGTCGGCGTGTAATGACCTTCCGGTGCTCCACCATAGAATTCCCGGCGGAAGTACCGGCCAGCACAATGGAGGTTGTCTGCGCGTGTTGTGCAACGTTCGCTGGCTGACAGAGAGGTGGATCCCTTGCAGTGCTGCAGGGGACCCAAATCATTCTCTCTGGCAGCCGGTGGGCGTCTGTGTTATGCACGCAGATAACCTCCACTACTGCCGGCACTTCCACTGGGGCTTCTATGATGGAGCACTGGCGTCACATGACCTTCTGGTGCACAGCCATAGAAGCTCCAGCAGCAGAGGTTTGTCTATGTGCATCATGCAGACGTTCACCGGCTCCCCCTACTAGACACCAAGGAGTCTGGAGCACGGGGGGGGGGAGTGCAGAGTGGCATATAGGGGTATAAGGCATATTTGGGGGGCAGAGTGGCACATATTGGGGTATAGGGCATATCTGTGGGGCAATGTGGCAAGCCTGGGCTCAGATGTGCATAACTGGGGGGCATATTGGGAAAGAAACCAAGAAATGCATTTATTCTTCCGTTTTGTTTTTAACATCCAGATATTTTAAATAAACGAAAAATTTACTTTTTTATTAGATTGATCAAAAAAAATTATTGGCCAACTAATCGATTATGAAAATAGTAGTTAGTTGCTGCCCTACTAGGGCGACAGCCGTGTTAACGCATCGATCTCATACGTTACAGACCGTGCCCTGGAGTATGCGGGCTGTATCCACTAAATGGCTCACGCACACAGCATACATGAAGGCAGCGCTTTCCCATGTCCCTAACCAGCACAGATAAACGCGTCTCCTGTAAACATGGCGGCTGCCTTATCCATCCAGGTATATCGACAGCCTACCTGCGGGAGATTCTATACGATAATGTGACCTCGTACACGCGGTACATCCAACACGCACACAAACACACGCAGATACTGTTTGAGGAGCAACCATGAAAAGATGTCATTTTATTTATCCGTTATTTAAAGGGGAAGTCTCACGAGGGGGAAAAAAACATTTCGACAGGCGTTCTGTACGGTGCCGGCACTGACAAAAAACCCGGTCTGATTTCAGTCCTTTATCTGCAGACCTGGATATCGTCAGATGCGATGTTTTGGGTTTCCGGCTCAAACTCTGTACTGAGTCGAAATGTTAGAAAAAAAAAAAACCCCAATAGTTCAGACTTTCCACGTTTAGGGTCCTGGTGCGAGCTCATAGTCACTCGACTCCGATGATTGTGAAACCGAGTGATACGATGATGGTGATGATGAACTCTCTTCAGGATCCGGCTCAGTAGGGTAAATGTCCTCGTATCTTGGAGGCGGCTCTGAAGGGTGACGCTCGTCGCGTTCATTTTCCCCGCCGCGTCCGCCGGAATCATGGTCTCCCCTTTCAAAAACGATGCTGTCGTAGGAAGGAGGGTCCCTGCTCGCTGACCAATCAGGTCCTGGAACCGGCTGATATCTGAAGGCTTCTAGGTCCTCCTCAGAGTTGCCGCCCCGACGGATTTTGCTCGCACAGATAGCCAGCCCGTAACACAAGCCGATTAAGACTGCGATTACCGGCATTAAGCGAGCTTCACAGAGTTTAGGTTTTTTGTCTGTGTTGGATGCCGGTTTGCAGGCTGGAACCACAAGTCCTGGGATACTAACTATTACCCCGCAAACCAGTAACAGCACCCCGAGTATCAGGAACTGCGCAAACTGACGGCTTTTGCCGCAGAGGAAGCTGCTATCTGGATCCGTCGGGTCTCCTTCTAATTCCCTCCTTCTCCTCTCTCGTTTGGCAGTAAACTCCGCCATCATTAAACATGCCAGCCCTAACCCGGCAAGTAGCGGGCCCGTCACCTTGTAGGCGATACAGCTGTCGGACTGGCATGTCGTGAACCCATAGAGAGAAAGTACAGATCCGCCGCATAAGAGCGCCCAGCCAAACACAAACAGCGTGAATGTTATTCTGCTGCTTGTGCGAGGGCCAGGAGTGCCGAAGCAAGTGCGCTCCATGACGGCTGAAACGTCTACCTGTCGGGTGTCAGTCAAAGATGTTCAGGGGCAGAGACTGGCGCCTATGTGCCGGGTGTTCCGTCACACGAATGAAGGCCTTTTAATCTCTGCCTATTTTGTGTTTTCAAAGTCAGTGTAAATGGTAATTTGGCTCCCTGTCGTGGACAGGTAACTGTTATGCTCAGTACTGCTACTGCTCACAATCTGAAACAACCAGAGTGTCTGGATGTGCTTTTACAGAGCATCACAGCATTGTGACATCACAGCACTATGACATCACTATCAGGGCAGGCTGTACCACAGTGCAGGAGCCATAGGGGTGTTCTGCCCTGGTTCTAAATATCCTCAGGGCCAATACACAGCTGCCTCTGTCACAAATGACAGTGTTTTATTCCACATGACCCCCCCTCTCCTTACACGAAGTCGGCCAACTAATCGATTGTAAAAATAAACGTTAGTTGCAGCCCTAGATCTTAGATTGTCCTTAAGGGGTTAAAAAAAAGCGCTTAAATCCTCTAATTACAGCCATTCTGATGATTTAAGGTTAATCTTAAAATGAAGAATTCTTCTAACATTTACCCCAATAGCTGGAGGCTCGATGAGTCCGGCTTTGGGGGAGAGAGGGTCAGAGACTGAGATGGAATGGAAGGAAGTTTTTACTTTACTGAGAGGGGAGATAGATAAGTGGGACAGCCTCCCAGCAGAGGTGGTAAAGGGTAATACAGCGAGAGAATATAATGGTGGTTGATTAATGATTTTGTAGCTCGCAGTTGATTTGTGCAGCGCTGCGGTATATGGCGATATAATGAATCCTATGTTTTGTTCCTCGCAGTTAACGGGGGTCCCTGGACCCAGGAAGCCAACCAGCGGAACTGCCATACGTTAAACTGCAGAATGCTGATCCGGCCCCCAGACGACGCGGGGGCCGAGAACCAAGAGG
The DNA here is from genome assembly GCA_009364415.1 of Spea multiplicata. NCBI lineage: Eukaryota > Metazoa > Chordata > Amphibia > Anura > Pelobatidae > Spea > Spea multiplicata. The sequence goes on from VKOC01000011.1 coordinate 46,072, forward strand.
CGCGCCAGCGGTACGAAGTGATGCAATGCTTCACCGTGTCGCAACCCAAATCCTTCAAAGAGGAAGGAGAAGGTAAGACGCCCGGCGCTCCCCGTGTACACGAGTCTCTTTCTCACGGAATATCTGCCCTTCCAGCTCCGTGGGATCGCCCCCACCGGGGTAAATATCTTTCCGCATTCATTCACTCCTGCAGAATAACCCTCCCTGTGGGGTTACCCCAAGGCTGCGCCCAATAATATTTACCCCAAGGCTGCCTGTAGTAAAGTGTTCACGGAGCCGGCCGGGCGGACATCTTACTAGAGGCAGGAAGGCAGGTTCTCCGTTAGGCGGCCTTGGGGTAAATTATTTTGGGTGGGACACTGGCAGCTGGCGTAAAGCAGGGCAATAAACCTGCAGCTTAGCGAAGCTCTCAGTGAACGGATACAGTGACCGGTAATGGGGGGGGCTGTGCAGGAGTGTTTTTCCTCCCCGTTTTTGGTTTTGTTTTGCTTGAGAGCAGAGATTATTGGCTCATCCCGTCTTCTCTCAATCTGTCGCAGCAGACGAGGGGATTTATCGGAGTCCGGGGGTTGGGGGGCCATTAAATCAGATTTAGAGAGCTTGTGGGAGATTCCGAGAAGACCCGCTTTTGTGTAGCGCTCGCTGAGCTCGCCGACGTTTTCCATCTCTGGAAAGTGAAAGCGCCCGGCGCGGTGTCTCGGCAGAGCAGGTAACACATCAGCGGGGGCTCTGATTAACACGGCAGGGAGGAAACCCCCCCCCACCATGAGGCTTTTCTTTCAAGGATCATTTTGCGGGATTTGTAAAAATGGCACAAAAAAGCAACTGCAAAAATAGTTTTTAAACCCAAAAACTCCACGAGACTCTGAAATAAACCATTGTGCTGCGTAATATTTTATTGATGCTTTTGGGATTGGTTACTTTTGAAAATGCAAGATTCTGTTCCCAGCGGAGAGCTGCTTATGGTCTGGCTCAACACATGCGGGCTCAGAGCAGAGATCTTCTGGTGGGCGCGGGATTATGACATCACATCCTGATGCACCTGACTCTTTACCGCAGACTAGACGTGGGGCCGGACGGGGCCGATCTGTCGGCAGGGTCTAGGCTTCTGCGTTATGGGGCCCTTTTTAAGACTCGTTAACCCGCGTTATTACCCCGCTGCTCCCTTTAACCCTTTGTGCTTCTCTCTCTGTAGATTTCCAGTCCTGTCTGATATGCATTGCCCGGAGATTACCTCGACCCGCACCTATACCCTCAATAGAGTCATTCATGACGAAACAAGATGCTACAGGTGAGCCGGCAGTAAACCCCGCGACGCACAGTGCTGTACTTCACGAGCGAGAAACACATCCGTTACCTATAGAATATATATAGAGAGAGAAACACATCCGTTACCTATAGAATATATATATAGAGAGAAACACATCCGTTACCTATAGAATATATATATATAGAGAGAGAAATACATCCGTTACCTATAGAATATATATAGAGAGAGAGAGAAATACATCCGTTACCTATAGACTATATATATAGAGAGAAACACATCCGTTACCTATAGAATATATATATATATAGAGAGAGAGAGAGAGAGAGCGCCAGCAGACGCCGGGGCGCAGTAATGAAAGGAAACATTAAAACTGTCAGTGAGATTGAGAATAGGGCTCTGCGCCTGGGAGCTTGCACTCTATTATCCGTGATTCCAGTCGGTGTATTAACCCCGTGTTTCTATTACAGCTAGAGTTGGTATAGAGGTTCAGCAGTACTGGGAAGGAAATATTTATTTTTTACCTCCCCGGATTATTCGTTGTGTCTTTGTTTGCCGCGGTTCTGACCCAGCAGGTGGCTGATCGCTTTAGACGCAGCCTTTCGTTACAAAACCGTGTTAATGGCCCCGGCCGGGGGCTATTGTTAGAACTCGTCCCTCGCAGACCTGGCACTCAAATGGTTAACGCGAGTCCCACCTGCCAGGTAATCTGCCGGCAACATGATAGCCGTTCCGTGCCACGTGTCGGCTTCCTGCTGTGTTTAACCCTAAAGCTGCCAGGAAGCCACCGACACCTGCAGATCAGGACTTCCGCCCCCTACCAGAAGTGGCAGTAATTGCAGTTCCTGGCGATAACTCCTGGGGATCTTGGGAGTAGAGTTTTCATTTTGAAGAAGAGACCTCTGTGATCTTCAAAAAAAATAAAATAATAATAATAATTGCATTTAATGGCAATTATGACCGACTATCACAGACTAATATCTTCCAACCGGACTCGTTCCCGCGGTTATTTTTAGTCGGCTTTAATTGACACAACGTTAATCTACTTCAGGAGGAAGGAAGGCTGATTAGAGGCCGCTGGGACCCGATCCAAGATGCCTGAAATCACAGATATTTTAAGAGAAATTCTCGGGGTTAAAGCCTGACTGGCACATTTAAAAGTAATCATGATTTAAAAAATAAACAACCTATAAAAACCCCCAAAACGGTGACATTCAGCCCTTACGGCTACTTAAGGACAATCTGGCCGAGCGCGAAACACGCGGGGGGCTCCCTGAATACATACGACGGGACAGGGGTTCTTCACACATGGATCCTGAATTGCAATGGGACTACAACTCCCATGATCCTTGTCCACCACTAGCTTCAGCCTGTCCCCTAGATCACCAGCTGCTATCCCAGAGGCTGCGCATGCGCTCATTCGTCACCTTGTGCCCGGTATCCCGCGGCACGCGCCGGCCCGGGCGTTCACACCTCATTTAGCAAGGAGTGGAATGCGCCGGCGGATGCCAGCTCGATAAAAACAATCACTCTGCGATCGTTGACAAGGTCTGGCGGCGACGCGCTCTCTGTATTTTCATTGGCCGGCTGACAGAGGTGTGCGGAAGGTTGTGTAAATAGTCAGCTGGAAAGCCTCGTTCAGAGACGGCGCTCGATTCCTGGGAGAGGCCAAAAGAACCAAATCCGAGTCTGATTTACAGAATTATAATCGATAAAATTAAAAATGCTTTCTTCCTCGGGGAATCTAAAATATTTTTTTTATTACATTTTTTTTAGGAAAAATCATCTCCATTGACACCAGTTCCCTGAGAGCGTCGGGCAGCTCCGGTTGGGAGGACCTCGTCAGAAAATGTATATACGCTTTTTTCCAAGCTCAGGGCACGGAGCCATCTTACGCCAAACAGCTTTTTCAAGAAGGCAAGTAGTCCGGCGCCCCTAAAGAGCAAAAAATATAAAATAAAAATAATTTAAAAAAACCCGCAATAATACATTTTATTTAACACGTACATTTAAAATACCTAGCGGTCGCGCACGCACCCTTCGGAGGGCCGCAGGGATAAAAACGGCAAATTATAATGTTGGTTTTCTCGGTATTATTGGTTATCCGTAACGCAATGGGATCAAAACCCTCAGAACCAAATAATAAAATATCATTTTTAATTATTTTATTTAAATTTTTTTTTTTTTTTATTTAAATGTTCATTTTTATTTATTTTTTTTATTAAAAAAAAAAAAAAGCATAAAGTCGTTCATTTATGAGAAGTGGAGCCCGTGAGATCAATCTTCCCGTTGACCTAATGCATGGAGAGCGCCCGATCTCGATGTTCTTGTACGTCGGGTGCTTTCTTTTTTTTCTTCACAAGGTCTCTTTGCCCCCTCAGTGATGACGCGAGGAACCGCATGCAGCCCATCCTACAAGTTCACCCTGAGCGACGGGACCGAGCTTCGCGCCCACACCAAGTGCAAACTTTGCTACCCTCAAAGCCCGGACATGCAGCCCTTCGTCATGGGAATCCACATCATCGAAAGGTGAGCCTCCTTAGGCTTTGTCCTGCTGCCAGGCCGGGATTTTCTGCGCTTGCAAAGGTTCCATACCTTCACTGAGCAGGAAATCCATGTAAGAAAGGACAGGAAGTGAAGCGTGCGACAGAAAATTAATTCCCCCCCTCCCTGGTCTTCCAAAATACAATTATTAACGGATTTGTAATTTTAGGTTTATTCTCAAAACCAATGCAAGGATGTGGTTTGAATGTGCGGTCTGTTTTAGGGCACCCTGGCAGAATAGGGACAGGTTAACTAAGTGATGTACACTGGTAAATAGATTCCACCTTGAGCATAAGCTGTTTTAATCGGTCACCTGTGCTCAAGCAGAGGAACGTTAGCCCCTTGGTATGATTTAGTTGGCGCGCATTCCTTGTTCTATCGACTGCATGGAGCTTTTAATGAATGGCTGTGCATGTTTTGTCTTCCTAGGGATCAGGGCTCTCACTGTCCTCAAGAAAACACTAACTCAGGAATGTCGCTACCACGACTAAGCCCCTCCGTCAACTCCACCATGACCCCTCCTCAAGGGCCGCCCTTCTCTTCCTCCCCGTCCGGTGGCAACATGCTGACCTCCGCGTTAAACCAGCAGCCGGTCTCTGGCCTCCATAACATCAGCAGCTCCAACACCAGCCAAGCAAACTATGGTTGTTCTCCTGGAAGTCAGATCGGAACCAATGTTGCCTTAAATCCGGGGCAGGCTGGTCCCCAAAACAGTAACAATCCTAACCTCAACAACTCCCCCATGAGCAGCCCCGGGATCAGCCCCCCTCACTTCATGTCCCCTAGGCCACGGGGAAGCCCGGGATTGCTTTCGCGTTCCAGAGTTTCAGGTAATCCCTTTTCTCCGCCGATGCCCACCATACACTCCCCGGTGGGCATTTCAAGCAGCGGCTGCACCACCACCACCACCACCAACAGGTCCTTTTCGAATTTACCCCTCAACTCCATGCCGATTTTGAGCGACGGACCGGCGACCTCCGTGGGGTTTTCCTCTCAGTCCCCGGGTTTGACGGGCAGTCCGTGCGGGAACAACAACAGCAGCCACGGCAGGCTGTTTTCGGGCAACCCAATGAGCGCCGTCCAGGGAGTCGGCGACGGATCCGGCGCCCCGCTGGGGTACTCCACGGCTTCTCCCATCCTGCGGCAGATGAGTTCCCAGAATTCTCCCGGGCGTCTGAACATGCAGCCCATAAAAATGGAGCCCAATGACAGGGTAACGGAGGGGGAAACCAAAAACCCCCTGTCCTCTTCCAGTAACAAACTGGTACAGCTTCTGGCCACCACGGCCGAGCAGCAGTTACGAGACGTGGACACGAGTTGTCGAGACCCCCTAACCTGTCCTGTCGTGTCTAACTCGGGCTGCGGGAATCCCACCGGCGGAACCTGCCCCTCATCTCACAGTTCCCTGACGGAACGACACAAGATTTTGCACCGGCTCCTCCAGGAAGGAAGCCCCTCTGACATCAGCACCCTGTCCTTGGAACATGACAAAAAAAGCGCGGGGTCCGGCGGCACCCAGCCTCCGGGGTCCGCAGCCGAGGTCAAGGCGGAGCCTTTCGGCGATAAGAAGAAGGACTCCAAAGATCATCAGCTCCTGCGCCACTTGCTAGACAAGGACGAGAAGGAAGGGAGAGCGGCGCCTGGTCTGAGCCTGGAGGACGTCAAAGTAAAAGTGGAGAAAACGGAGCAGGCGGATCAGTGCGGCTCGGCCCCCGGCGGCTTGGCCAAGCCAGACGAAATCAAGCTGGAGCCGCAGAACCAGGCAAGTGTCGCACGTGAGGTGGATGTGCTCTGTGTGTGGACGTTACGCTGCTTCGTACTTTATCCCGGGGCAAGGAAAGTGTTTTTTGGGCAATACTTGCCATTTCTGTGTTTTCTGGAGGGTGGTAATTGGTTGGCGTCCCCTGTAGGAAGTATCGCATGTGATTCATTCATTCGGGGGGGCGAGATAGAGGACTGGCCCGATACCCAGGTTTTTTACTTGCGGGCGTTCTTTAGTTATCAGAGTTAGAAACACGTCGGTCTCGTTTAACTCCGCCTACTGAAAGCAGGAAGCATTCTTCAGTACACTTCCTGCACACGCTTAGTGGATTTCCAGTTAAATTGAGATGGGTGTTCTCTGAAATCTTCAGGAGCAGCAGCCAATCACATGCATGATATCTGAACACTGGTATTCTGCTAGTAAACGTGATTGGCTGTTGCTACTCCTGCTGGTGTGTGTGTGTGTGTAGTGTGTGTATGTATATATATATATATATGTGTGTGTGTGTGTGTATATATATATATAATGTGTGTGTATGTGTATATATATGTATATATAATGTGTGTGTGTGTATATATATATGTGTGTGTGTGTGTGTATATATATATATATAATGTGTGTGTGTGTGTGTGTGTGTGTGTGTGTTGTGTATTGTATTATATATATTGTGGTGATATTATAATATAATGTGTGTGTATGTGATTATATGGTATATAATAATGTGTGTGTGTTGTATATATATATGTGTGTGTGTCGTGTGTAAATATTATATAATGTGTGTTGGTGTGTGGTATGTAATATATAATGTTGTGTATGTGTATATATATAGTATATATTAATGTGTGTGTGTGGTGTGTGTGTGTATATATTAATTGCTGTGTGTGTGTGTTGTGTGTCATATATAATGTGTGTGTGTGTGTGTTATATATTAATGTGTGTGTGTGTGTATATATAATGTGTGTGTGTGTGTGTGTGTGTATATATAATGTGTGTGTGTGTATATACGCCTATTTCCTCGTTATATATTTATGTGTTATGTCCAGACAGGGCCCGTTTGGCGGGTATGCGCCAGGATCAGTGCGGTGAAACGCATTGCCCTCCCCTCTGTCGCCCGTCACGCGATGCCGCGAGCCTCATACATATTTATTCACCGGCCGCTGAATTCTTCCCCCCGCTCTTCCCCTTTTGTCTCTCGGTAATTAGCATGCCGGGGCTCAGGGTCGTTCTTTCTACCCTTCACCCCCCCCCAGGCATTGATGCCCCCACCGCCACCTCCTTGTGGATTACGGCCCGTTTTGTGCTCAACTACATTGTAACGAGATGGCCCTCGCCGGCTGACATTGTGTTCCATTACGGGGGTTTTATGGAAATTTCCCCCCTTATAAAGCCCCCCTTTTTTTGCATTAAGTCCGCATAGGAGCCGCTGAATAGAAGACAGGACCCCCGAGCCGGCTTGTAAATCAGCCAGGATTTGGCATCTCTCTTGTTATCGGTGGGAAAATCGGCGGCTTTTGTATGGTTATTTGACGCGGCCCCCCCGGACGGCTCTGATACGCCATCGACAGAAAATGTAGCTCTTTTTTATTTTTTTAAAACTTGGTTTAAAGACACAATGTATCGATACGTTTGTTTTTCTGCAATTATGGCAATGAAGCTTCCAGCCTATCGGTGTCCTCGTGGATTCATCTGGTTACAGGGGGGGGGGGGTTTATTCTCGCGCGGGAAACACAAGATAATAAAATAAAAGATGTCATGGCTGAGACTGTCGCAGCTTCACGGATCATCCCACTAAATCCCATAACAGTGTCCACAAGACCCCAGAACTCTGTTCCGCTCAGCCTGGGGGTCTCTTCGGACCCCAGAACTCTGTTCCGCTCAGACTGGGGGTCTCTTCGGACCCCAGAACTCTGTTCCGCTTAGCCTGGGGGTCTCTTCGGACCCCAGAACTCTGTTCCGCTTAGCCTGGGGGTCTCTTCAGACCCCAGAACTCTGTTCCGCCCAGCCTGGGGGTCTCTTCGGACCCCGGACCTCTGTTCCGCTAACCCTGGGGGTCTCGGATGCTGTTTTAGCGATCTCTCCGAGATGTGCCGATCCTTTAATGAGCTCAATAGGCCGTCTCGATTCATTTCAGCCGTGGGAGAAACCGATCTCCTGCGTGTTGGCGGCGGCTGGGAGGTGGATTTGGTCTCCTGGATACTTTTCAGGATTCGAGAGGATGGAATTAAATTATCGTCTCTAATGTTTACGTCACGGACGTGATATGATGTCATTCGGCTGCCTCTGGCGCGCTGGGTATCTGCACTGACAGGCACAGGGTCCTTGGCAACTGCCTATGGGCAACCTCCGTGTCCGGAGCAGTCGCCATGGAAACGCTTTATAAACTTGCATGATGCAGATTTGAGAATGCGGCGCCTGCCGAAAGAGGCCGTGTGCGGCTGCGGTTTTAACCTTTTAAATGCCTGTGGGGGGGGCAGCCTCTTACATGGAAGGGTTTTGTAAGATATAATATATCATTTTTATTTCTGCTGGCGATTGCACCGGTTGTCATGGTGATAAACCCCTTTTTCCCCCCCAGTTTACAGATAACTTTGACCAGCTTGACCAGTTGCTGCCCGCGCTGGAGAAGGCCGCCCAGCTGCCCGGCTTCGGGGTATCAGACAGGGCAGACAGCGGCACCCCGATGAAGACCGAAATATTGCCCCCGCCGCTGCAGACCGGCACCGTGGCCAGGACACCGGCTGGCCTCAGCAGTACGTATAAAATACTAAAATTGCCTTTTTTATTATTTTTTAACGGACCCCCTTTGGTTTTTTTTTTTTAAAAAACCCTAAATTTTAAATTCCCTGCGCAGCAATAAATATGCCAGGTTTAATATTTAAAAGAAGCAGCCAATCAGGACGAGAAGGTCGGGTGCATCTTGCATGACCCCTGGGGCGGGAAGAGGGGAAAACGTATCTGCAAGACGACGAACGAAGCTGCTGGGCTCAGAGGACCAGCTTTAGCCGCTGCCTGTAAGCGCTGGGGCTGCAGCTTCCCCGTAGAGCGCTTTGTATAGAAGGAGGGCACGAGAGGGATTTGTGTTGCCTGGGATGTCGAGACATGTCTGGGACACGTGGAACATGGGCCGGGGACACAAGGACCCCGACGCGCTCATCACAAAGAGCCGAGGGGTAGCGGACATTAACGCTTTTTCCGTGTTCCCAGGTATTTTTCCTCCCCGGCAGTGGCGTTCTGGCACAGCGCATGCACACGAAGGCATGAGTTGGCAGCTGATGCACAGTCCGTCTGTGTAACTCCTCGCGTGGCGTTGGGTGCCCGGCATGTACCCTCGTGGCAGCCGCCGGAGGGGGTCGGGGGTAATATTCCCCCCGGGAAAGTTGTCGGAATGTGTCGGGAATCCCGGGCAGGTCCTCGCTCGCCTCCGCCGCCGGGAGAAGACGGATTCCTGGGCAGCGTCCAAAGCCTGAGAGTCTCGCTGAGACGGCGTGTTTCTAATGGCCGCTGCTGACTCAGGGCGGCGGATCTGTGCTTGGCGGCTGCTTTCCGCTCTGATGATGATAAGACGGCATGACAGCCCCGTCCGCTGGAGGCCCCCAGAGAGAGAGACCTCAGCCCCCCGCCGTTACCGTGTTACACACCGTGTTGCCTGCACATGCCATAGCGCTGTAACAAAAGCATGCGCCGAGATAGAGAAGCCCCTGCTCTTGTGAGCTTGCAATCTATAAGGTTATGGGAGTAAATACCATCACCTTCAGCCAGCCGGAGACTGCGGTGCCGGCCCTCTGCGTGCCGAGACTCCCGTTGTAAAGCGCTGCGGCGTATGATGGCGCTATATATAACGGCGAATAGTAATGGCGCCCCGCGGTAACCAAGCCCTGTTTGTACCCCGCAGGTTTCAACGGCGCCGCTCGCTCCCCGTTTGGGTTCTGCGAGTCTCTGGAGTCGGTCCGCTCGGATCTGAACCCTTTCCCCGCTCCCAGCGACACGAGTCCTCGCTCGGGGCTGACGCCGGAGCAGAGCCGGGGGCCGCTTCCGGGGCCCGCCTCGTTTCACACGGATCCCGGTAAGGAACAACGAGAGAGAGACTGGGCAAAGATGTCAGGGGGGCAATGAAAATCATCACACTCACATCACCTTCAGCCGGAGCAAAGACTCCATGTTATGAGAACATAGACTTCATGCTCAGCGAGACACTAAGCTTAATCAGTCGTCTTAGATTCAGGAGCAGTATGATATCCCATGCATGTTTAATATTCTCTACCACCTCTGCTGGGAAGCTGTTCCATTTATTGTGATGATTGAGGTGTATCGTGTGTTCTGGGGGATACTCTGCACCCTGCGCTCCGGCGGCTGCTTCGCTCGTCTGTTTGTGATTAGCGGCTAATTGTGTCATTCAGATGCGAGCGAGCGCCCCCCGCCCCCCCGCGTGACTTCCGTGTAATGTGCATGTAAGAAGCCTGAACACGGAACCGGCCCCGCGGGGCCCCAAACGTGCCGTCGGGAAGCCTGCTTGGTTGGTATGATTTGCGTGCGGAGACCTGAAGTGTGACTTCTGTACACGTGTGATGGTTACCGTGGGCCTCGTCGCGCTCCCCGGAAAATATCCAAATGAATTCTTCATAAGGAGCTCGTTTGGCTGCTCGGCGGGGTTACAGCGCGGCCATGCGCGATAATCCAGAGAGCCGCTTCCCACACCCTCTGTCTCTCCCCGAAGGGACTCCAAACACATGGCATCTGCTAGTAGATGGAATGGAGGGAGGTTTTACTTTACTGAGAGGGTGGTATATAAATGGAGCAGCCTCCCAGCAGAGGTGGTAGAGTGTAATACAGTGAGGGGATTAAACATGCATGGGATAGACATACGGCTCCTGAATCTAAGACGAGACCAACGACTGATTAAGGTTTGATTCTTTACAGCAGGAGAAACGGGGAGACTAGACGGGGGCCGGATGGGGCCGATCTGGTTTATGTAGCACCATCGCATTCCGTGGGGCAGCGCGTGACCCGGCAGTCATCTCTTCTGTGTTCTCTTCTAGGTTTGCCGGACCCAGATCTGGGGCTCGCAGACACGCACTTCGGGCAGACGGGGCTCGGGGAGCACATGCTGTGGGCTGACAACATGCCCTCCGTGAACCGCGTGACGCCAAATACACAGGAAGAGTGAGTACACCCCACCCACCACCACTCGCTCACTCACTCACTCACTCACTCGCTCACTCACTCCGTTAAACCAGGTGCATCTCGCCATTCACAGACTTGATATAACTCGGGAAATTAGAATGAAAATGGGACAGAAGGCCAGTCTTTGGAGCAAAGCAATGAGAAATCAATATGCAGGCTCCTCCCCCAACCAGTATGCAGGCTCCTCCCCAACCAGTATAAACCCATAAAGCGTCCAGCGATGGCCTTCAGGCATAGGGACCACCACAGACAAACAAACGTGCCGCAGTAATCACAGGATATATGGCTAATAATAAAAGTCTATTTGAAGACGAGACCTCCGAGGTCCCCCGAGATCTTACGATATTCTACTTGATTTTCCATTCTGACTGCAGAGCGAGTGATCCTCACAGGCGGCAAATCATGGGTTAAAATCCGTCTGAATGTTGAGAAAAACATTGTAATTTAAGCCGTTTAAATGCGACCCGCCGCTAATCCCGACTTAAAGCAAAGCGGCGCGGGGCCCGAGGGCTCTCCACCGGGATTCCATACACAATGCCAGTGATTACATATTAATAACCCGCGCCATTCTATTATTATTGTTACGAGTATAACTTAGTGGATAACCCTTTAATTCTGGGGACGATCGGGGAGGACTAAACAATTTATCGTTTAATTTATGCCTGGGAGCCCTGTCAACCGGGGGTAGTATAGATGTGACTATTACTGTATACAGCGCTGGGGGTTATATTACTGTATACAGCGCTGGGGGTTATATTACTGTATACAGCGCTGGGGGTATATTACTGTATACAGCGGAGGGGGTTTATATTACTGTATACAGCG